>JAEKOY010000724.1:0-20590 GCA_021234595.1 Delia radicum | reverse complement strand
AAAAAAAAAAAAAAAAAAAAAAAAAAAAATAGAAGCAAAATTAGGAAATCTTTAATATATACAATTTTTTTTTTTTTTGTTATATAATTTTGTTCGATTAAGTTTTAAACTTAACTTAAAACCACATATATTGTTAAATTTGAGATATATAAGTTTTTCTTGAAATGCCTCTTCCACGCTCACCAGTACAAACAGGGATCAACCTGCCCCTTTAGGTGGTTCTGCTCCTTTGGAGGAAACAAAATGTCACATTTGTTCAGAGATTATGAACGAGGAAAACGCCTTGTCTTATAATGGTTCAATGCAACCATGCTTTTCACAAAGCCTGTATACAGGACTATTTGCCAAATAATGATAAATGCCTATATGTCTCATGGCTTGTCAGTTAACTGATTTACAATCAATAACTTTCCCTCTAATGCAGCCAGATCCTAGGAGTGTACCTATTGGACCAATGGTTAATCAATATAGTTCTGTATCTGTCGGTGGAAATCTATTTCTGAAGGTATTCTTAACAATGAAGATCTTGGACGAAAAACTCCCTAAACGTAAATAATGAGCCTCAACGAAATCCTTTGTCACATGCCAATGGTGATAACCGACCATTATCACATTCCACTATAATAACACCTGTCGTAGATTACAGAGAATAAGTATATGATAGAATCAAGTATAACGAAAATTTACAAAATCTTGATCTTCGGCCAAATTTTTCTGGAAATGCGGCATCCTTTAACATTCCTTTACATTCAAGCCTCTCGAACAATCGCGATTCTTCTGAAAATATTGATCGTCGAAATCGTAATGCACACTCACGGCCTCAAAATTCAAATTATGGTTCGTTTTCTGGCAACTCTTCTAATTTTCAAACGATAAGGCAACATCGATTATTCAGAATTGGGGTATTAAATTTGATGGTATGAGGAATGTAGATGAATTTCTATATCGATTAACTGTTTTGACAAATGATAATTTTAACGGTGATTTTCTTTCATATGCAAAAAATCTCCATATATTGCTTCTGGCAAAGCACAAAATTGGTTTTGGAGATACCGTAAGCAAGTCGACATTATTATATGGTCAGACTTCTGCGACTCTATTAAACTAGAATATAAGGACTTTAAGTCAACTTTTGACCATTCGTGAAGAAATTCGTCATCGGAACAGAAGCCCGGCGAATCATTGATACGTTCTATGAAGCGGTGTCTAATATTATGGACCGTTCTTCCGGTTCCATTGTCTGAAGCGGAATTAATCGAAATAATTACGCGTAATTAAGACCAGATATTCGTCATGAGTTGCTCTATGTGCCAGTAGCTTCTATTGCTCACCTAAGAAAACTAGTTTCAAATGCGTGAATGTTTTCTCAATGACGAATATGTAAGAAAAAATTTTACTTCTCGAAATCCCCCAAAATTCGTTTATGCCTCGTAGGCAAATTTCGGAAATTGATACGGATATGACCCCATTAGTTGATAATTTGGATACAAACTCAGGAAATTTCTGTGGATGCGATTAATCATCCCGAATCAATTCCCAAATGTTGGAATTGCGACCAACCTGGTCATCACTGGGAGGATTGCCTTCATGACCGGTCCATATTTTGTTATGGTTGTGGCGCGAAAACACTATAAGCCACAATGTCAAAGATGTTTATTGCGGAAACAAAAAACTTCAGGACCCCCAAATTCCCCCCAGGGATCCAATTTAAAGAATAATTCTGACCAAGGTTTTGAATAAAATAATTTTTTCACCTGATATGACCTCTAATTTTACACCCTGATTCGACCTCTAATTTTACAACCTGATTTAGTTCTAACCTTTGTAAAATTCAGATAATCAAAATTTTTTCTGGTATGAAATTTTGCAAAGGGATTTAAAGAAATCTCATGATTTTGTTGAAGAGGATTGCCTTCTAAAATTATTCACCCAATAATTCCCTACCACAAACGGTGGGAACAATATATTGCCAAAACGTAATGAGATTTTTGAAAACCTCTTCAATTGCTGCACCAACTACCAGTAACCAAAACGTTCTACTGTACGACTGGGAAAATTTTATAAGACCCGTAAACTTGCTCGAAA
Source organism: Delia radicum (assembly GCA_021234595.1). Lineage (NCBI taxonomy): Eukaryota > Metazoa > Arthropoda > Insecta > Diptera > Anthomyiidae > Delia > Delia radicum. The sequence goes on along the minus strand of JAEKOY010000724.1, from coordinate 18,505 downwards.
CTTCTAATCTCCGCCATTTTGGGAAAACCTGGCGACCAACGATACTATGCCAAAGTCGAATTTTTAGATTATTCAGAATACGGATTGCTGGATACAGGGGCAAGTATCAGTTGCATAGGGTCCGATCTGGCAAGGGAAAATTTCTCAAAATATAAAAATTTTACAAAATGCAAATCGTCTGTAAATACCGCTGACGGAAAACCACAACGAGTCACTGGATGGCTTAATGTGAAATCTCTTTTAAGGGGAAAATAAAAAGTTTATATTTGTTTATAATTCCTACAATATCACAACGCGTAATATTGGGAATAGACTTTTGGAAGGCTTTCGATTGCTTCCAAACATAATCGCGTCGGTTGATATAATTGATAAATCTGTTTTTAGCATAAGTTCGTCTGAATTGCCTGTTTCCGAAATAAAGTCCAATTGTCCTTCCGAAAATAACAAGGAGTGTAATTCTGAAAAAGAGGGAACATTTTTATCCTTTGACATGTGGCCAACAACAACAACTTCAGGCGGTAATCTCGTTATTTCCAAATTTTGAAAAAGAAGGTTTGGGTAGGACAAGCTTGCTTAAGCATGAAATCGACGTGGGTAACACCAAGCCGATTAAAACAAGATTCTATCCTGTTTCTCCCGCTGTGGAGAAACTAATGTTTGAGGAGATTGACCGCATGTTGGCCATGGAAGTAATCGAGCCCTCTACTTCACCTTGGCAGCTCTCCAATGAGATTGGTTATTAAACCACATAAGGTCCGTCTCTGTCTCGATGCAAGGAAGGTGAACTCTGTCACTACCAAAGACGCATATCCATTTGCCATCGATTGAGGGATATTTTGCCCGCCTTCCTAAAGCCAACTTAATTTCTAAACTAGATCTTAAGGACGCTTTTTGGTAAATCGGCCTAGCCGATGACTCTAAACCATTAACGGCATTCACAGTCCCTGGTTAGACCACTATATCAGTTTGTGGTTATGCCATTCGGACTGTGCAATGCGCCGCAGACAATGTGCCGTTTAATGGACGAGTAATACAAGCTGATCTAAAAAATTGCGTCTTTGGGTATCTCGATGACCTAATCATTGTTTCAGAAGATTTCCCTCAGCACCTCTCGGTTCTTGTGCGTATTTCTGAACAGTTTAGAAAGGCTAACTTGACATTAAATGTCTCTAAGAGTCACTTTTGCGTAACAGGGTTAAATACCTCGCGTTACGTGATTGGCGATGGTGGGATAACCACAGACCCGGAAAAAGTGAGCGCAATTAACAAATGGCCAGTTCCTGCGAATTTGAAACAGGTCAGGGGATTCTTGGGGATGGCAGGGTGGTACAGGAGATTTATTGAGAATTTTTCCACAATAGTTTTTCCCAATAACGGAAACTCTTTCAAACAAGAAGAAGTTCTCCTGGACACCCGAAGCCACAAGCTTTTGAGAGGATTAAGTTTCTCCTAAGTACCTCCCCCTGTTCTAATTAATCCAGACTTTCAAAAAAATTTTATTTGCATTGCGACGCTAGCGATTATGGCATAGGTGCGGTCCTGGTTCAACTGGATGACGATGGCCAGGAAAGACCCGTGGCATACATGAGCAAGAAATTGAACACCGCTCAAAGAAACTACAGCGTCACCGAACGAGAATGCCTCGCCGCCTTAGAGGCCATTCAGAGATTTAGGTGCTATTTAGAACTACAAGACTTCGAAGTGATCACAGACCACTCGAGTCTTGTCTGGCTAATGCGGCAACCAAATCTAAGCGGCAGGTTAGCTCGATGGGTGCTGAAGTGGCAGGCCTTTAATTTACCATAAGCCATCGCAAGGGCAAGGAGCACGTGGTTCCGGATGCTTTGTCAAGAATCCCCGGAGATGACATTGCTGAAGTTGAATTTCTTGGTCCGGATATCGATTTAAATTCCCCCCTTCTTTAATGACTCTGATATGAGGGCCTCAAAGCTAAAATTCGTGAAAATCAAGAGAAATTCCCGGATATAAAATTGATCGATAATTTTGTTTATATTCGAAACAAACCATTATGATGGTAATGGTGAGAACGAGCAGAATTGCTGGAAGTTATGGGTTCCATATGGTTTCAGAGAAAATTTAATTTCTAAATTTCACGATTCTCCCACATCTGCACACGGTGGTATGGTAAAGACCCTGGATCTTTTAAAACGCTCGTTCTTTTGGCCGGGAATGGTTCGAAATGTGCGCGACTTTGTCGGAAATTGTACAAGTATGCAAGTCCACTAAAGCCCCGAATTTTATAATGAGACCAGAAATGGGTAAGCAGGCGGTGTCAATTCGACCATTTCAGCGGCTTTGTATATAGATTTATTGGGACCATATCCCCGCAGGTAAATCAGGCCATATTGGATGTAATAGTATTGGACCATATGAGCAAATTTCATTGGCTAAAATCACTTAAAAAATTTACATCTGCCTTGGTAAAGAATTTTTAAATGAACAAATTTTTCACGTCTACGGTGTTCCCGAATCGATCATTAGCGATAACGGATCGCAATTTAAAGCTAATGATCTAAACGCGTTTTTTACGTCACTTGGTATTAACCATATTTACACCGCGTTCTATTCTCCTCAGGCCAACGCATCCGAGCGAGTAAATCGTCTCTATAATTGCGGGAATACGCGCATACCTAAAAGAAGATCACACACGATGGGATGAAAATCTGAGTGCCCTTAGTTGTGCTTTGCGGAATTCATGCCATCAGGCCATTAACATGTCACCCTATCATGCATTATTCGGGTTTGATATGATAACGCATGGATCTTCATACGCCCTTTTAAAAAACCTAAAATTATTGGATGAACCTTCATACAAATTATCTCGCGATGACAATTACAAATGATAAGAGGGACCTTCGGAAACATATAGAAAAAGCTATGATCAAAATCAGCGCCAATACAATTTGCGATCGAATCCTCGAACTTTTCAAATTGGACAGGAAGTTCTTCGAAGGAACTTTGTTCAAAGTTCTCTAGAAAAACGTTTTAACGCCAAATTGGCACCCCTTTTCGTCAAAGCTCGTATTAGGGAGAAATTAGGCAACAACTATTATATTCTTGAGGATTTATCTGGCAAACTAGTAGGAACTTTTCATACAAAGGATATCCGTATTTAGATTTTTTCGCCTAAGTTTTGTCTTTCTTACATTGGTAACATTTGAATTTTTTTTTTAAGTTTAGTGAAATCTTGGCTTATCACCACCAAAAAAAAAAAAAAAAAAAAAAAAAAAAGCAATCTAAATGATGAAAATTTCAGTTAAAATATCATTGCTAAAAATAAATTTTTTTAAGTCAAAATGTCCCTGCCAAAAGTTATTTTTGTCAAAAACACATTTTTGAACAATCTATACACGAGTTGTTCTATAGCAGATATAATCTGATGAAACCATAAATAAATTTTTCTTTAACATTAAAATTTTTTTTTAAATTTTGTAAGATATTTCGCTAAAATAAGAAGAAATTTTTATTTAAATTTTATTCTATTCTAAAAATATACACCGTATATTTTGTACAAAATGGTTAAGTGGAATGTTAAATTTTTTTTTCTACTGAGTGTAACAAAATTTTTTAAATTTTTAATTAAAGAATTTTTACGATACTAAAATGTATACAGGCACTCAAATAATAGGACTTGTAAGTCAGTGAAATATTTAATATTAGAAGAAGAATTTTAAGACCATTTTCTTAATCTATTTTTTTTAAAAAACTTAGAGAAATAAATTCTGTAACTTTAAAATTGTTTAGTAAAAGATTTTGCTACGATCACAAACGAAACTTGCTTAATATTTTTCTTGTATCTGAGAAAAGAGAAAAGACAGTTTGTACAAAATAAAGCGGAAAAGTAGTTCGAAAACCGTTCGGACCAAGGAAATTAAATTTACCTTTTGAGCTACTAATAAATTATTTTTTTTAAATGCATTTGTAATGTATAAGATAGTGGTAAGAGGATTTTCAATTAAACTTTTCTACAGTATAGGATGAAAAAATAAAAGCTGATGATGAAGTTCACTCATATTTTGTTTGTAAATTAAAAAAAAAAAAAAAAAATTAATTGTATTGCGAGATTATACATCCAAAGTTATTTATTATTCTTTATTGTGATGGCAAACTAGTAAAACTTAACACATTTGGAAATTTAATAAATAATTTTGCGTTGTGCAATGATCTGAATTATAGTTGTATTTAACTGAAAAAAAAAAGCTGGGAAAAATTCAGAAGAAGGGGAACAAATACTTTTTCAATTTTGCACACCAACATGATTTTATGTATTTTTTCTCCAGTTCTACTAAAACGTACTTATACACACCGAACATAGTTTTGAAAAATTAAGCAAAATCAAAGTTTTTACTGAACAAAATCAGTACAGAATTTTTATTACTTTGCCAACAAGTTGAATTTATCAATTATGTGCAACGTGTCACACTTCATAGAATTTGTTCTATTTTAATCCAAGTGAACTTTAAAATAAGTTCTGTAATCAATCGAGATTCGAAAATTTTTTTCATCAAAGTTCGTTTATATTATCTTAAAAAACATTCAGACAACAATTTCCGAAACTATCATAAATATTTTAAGATGGGAATCAATTATACCTATAAATTTCTGTATACTATCACATTCATTATTTTTTATATATACGGAAACACCGAACTAGAATTTTTCTTTAATAACTCTCAACCCTATAAAAATCGTTTTTTTTCAGGCTAATATTTCTTCTTAACAAGAAAATATTATCCAGTTTTGTAATGCACGATTTACATCAAAATGTTAAATTTTTTTTTATTTAACAGATTTTTTTTCATGGGTGTTTCTGCGAGTCTAACTTTAAAGTAAATAAACATATGTTTTCAGCTTAAACAATGTTTATAAGGTTAGCAGCATATTTCGTATACATTGTTAACTAGGTCAGCAACAATTGATAGTCAAATGTCTCGCTACATCTCCTCTGAATATTGCTACTAGTATCAGTGATGGGTAAACTTTTGATATTAATAACGTCATCAAATATAATTGAAGATTTTAGGCAAATTAGTTTAATTAAAACAGACAAAAATATTTCCCGAAAATACCAAATAATTACTGATCAAGACTGCAAGCCTCATTTTTTTTAAACACATTTTATTTCCCGTTTTTAAATCAATCATAAAAGTTGTCGAAAATTTTTCTAATATTCAATTACTTTCTAGTTCCATATTAATTAAATAGTAAAACGTATTAAATATTGATAAGAAAAAATTAAACCAAATCCACTAAGTTTTAATCATAAATGTATCAATATGTATTCAAAAAATATTCAGCCAAATTGCTATCAATTCTTTATTAACTTCCTAATTTTCGTTGTTAATAAAACATCAACAATTATTTGATAGTTAGCGTTGATTTCGTAATTGAAATAGGTTTTTATGTTTTTATTTGTGGGTATATGATTTTGTGCATAAAAGTTACATTTTTTTTCTTCTTTGTTGCATCCAAGAATAAAAAGTACCCGGTACTTTTTTTTACCTATAATGGGAATAGAGGGAATTTCCGAATAATGTGTAAAATTATCGATATCATGGTCTAGACGGTTATCATGAGTAGATAATAGTGACAAGTAATTGATCTCTTTTCTTGTGAGCTTACGTGGCTCGTACAATAGATCGGCAACTTCCTTTTTCTACAATCTTTTTGCTGAGTAACAACGTGAATTATTTTCTTTAAAAATTAATCAAAAAATTTTAAAGTAATCTTTGAGTCAATCATACTCTAATTGCAAAATAACCAGCCTACATTTTATCCTCCATCAGTCAACAAATAAATTTGAGGTAATTTTATAAAACATTTGAAATTTTAATAATTTCACACAGTAATTAATCGAAAAATTATTAAATTGCCAGGATTTTGTAAATTGGATTAACGTTTGGGAATCCTGAAGCATTATTTTAAACCCTTCGTGGATTTGCTGCCACCTTTTTATATTGGCTAGCTCGTGGGAAACAGCCACGGAAAATTCTAAGGCTATAGTGCTGAAGGGTACGCTGCTATCTTTTAGCACCACAGACGTCCCTTGTAATTTTTGCTGCTGGAATATTACCCGAATAACGGAGAAGAAAGATCCGTATAAAAAACGTTTTTTTCCACGGAATTAATACCATTTTTCCCACTCCGAATAAATATAATCTACGCTGGTAAATCTTTGAAATTTTTCCGATTGTCACTGAAAACCTGGCTGACGACAACCGTAGAAAAATAATTCGGCCAATAACCGATCATAAAATATTATTGAATTTACCAGAAGATTATATGGAGTAGCAAACTGGAAAGGGAGTTTTTACGTACCCATTTTATAAGCAAATCTTTTGATACCCAAAGTAGAGAATTTTTGTACAGAAAGATCAACATCAACGGTTTAACAGTAAAAAATTTCATCGTCCATACGAAAGTCATACAATTAAACGCACCTGCTAGAGAGAAAAATTAACTAAAGTGAACAGAAATTTATTTTAATTCTAACTAAATAATATTAAAGAATAATTCATAGTGAGAAAAGAAATAGAAATTGAAAAAGTGATAAAATATGAATTAAAATTAAATTATATTCTCAAATTTTCGAATCTCCTAAAAATAAATTCAATTTGTTTTAAAACCAAAATTATCAAATTAAAATAAAGGAGAATTGTATTTGAAAATATAATGATCACTATGATCAAAGTTTAAGTAGATAATAGAATTTAAAAAATTAAGAATTAAGAAAAAAAAAAAAAAATTTTTTTAAACTAGTGCCCTTTTTCGACCCAAAATCGTAATCATAAAATTCCATTCAAAACCGCGATTGAAACTCATAAGATTTAAAAAAACTATAACATATTAAATTTTAAAATATCACAGGTCAAAGAATTAAATCAACGAAAATGTTCATTAAAAAAGTTATTTTAAAATATTATATGCAAGAACATAATTATTCAACGTTTAGCAACATTTAGTATTATCAGCCACATTAATGACGTCATCGTAAACATCAACCCATCAAGACTGCTGAGGCCTCATCATTCTTCGAAAATTGGTTGGGTGAGTTAAATATTTAAAACATTACAAATTACATTTTTTTTTCTGCATATTTCTATGAGTGTGGTTTTATAAAACAAGAAGCAACATTTATGACGTCACTCCATTCATAATAAATTTAAAGACATTCTGAATTAACGTTACAATTATTTTTTCTATCAAGTAGTATTTTTTTTTTTGATGTTCTGGTTGTAAATTTGCTTCTTGTTTATTTCTCCATTCACCATTTTTTTTATAAATTGACCGAAGTAAGTAACTCTTTAAAATGATCAAGAGTTCTCATTTTTTTTTACGAATTCTTGTAATGTTATCGGTTTGTAGATTTCAACTCTTCTCGGTTTACCTCTCAGTTCATTCATAATTTTTTTTTTGTTTTTTTTTTTTTTTGCCTAAACCCATATTTTTTTTTCTTAAACTGTCTTCTTTCTATGACGTTTTTTTTTTTTTTTGTTAAATAAACTTCTCACTTATTCGAAATATTTTTTTTTGTTAAATATTTTCAAGTTCATTCATACTTTCTTTGTTTTTTTTTTTTTGTTTTGCCTATAGAATAGTACATTAATGATTTCGTCATTAATATTGTATTTTAAATTGGTGGTTCTAAGGCCAGATTTAAAAACGTCACTAGGAAATTTAGAATTTTTTGCATTTTATCCGTTTGTTAGAGAATTGGCACTTAGTATCGATTAAGATTAGATTTCGATATTACTTTAATTTGTTAAGCTATTTTTTTTATCATTATATAAGAATACATAATTAGAAATGTTTAACTGCATTTTGTTATCTATAGTGTTAGAATTGAATATTTTAAGTAAATTGAACCCAATAGGTTGAAATAAAAAAATGAATATTTACAATATGAATTGCTAACTTAAATAATATGTTTTCTTGAATGGTATAAAAATGTTAGGGTAAATGATTATGGGTTTCTGGGAACTAAAATTATTCGCCCCCGGAAAATGGTAGGAGAGGGTTATGAGGCGTAAATCTCTGAACATCTGGAGATTATTAGTCAACTATTATGATTGATACCTTTTTTTTTCTATTACATGAATTCTCAAATGTTAACTATAGTATAGGGGCTTTGTTATTGTTTTTTTTTTTTTCTCTATAGTTATCCTGGTCCATTTTTTAATTAATAATAAATTTTTTTTAGCTTAAATCAGGGAGTCTATAAAATATATGTAATTGCACTGAAGCTATACGAAAGTAGACACGAACCTTCCCAAACCCGACTGATAGCTAGCAATGATACGGCTCCCACAGTCTCTTCTCGTCTAGGCTTTAAAGGGATCTATCCGGGTATTTATACCAAAGATATGATCTCATACAAAAATACAAAAGTTTTTTTTTGAAAATTATTGTACGGTTCATTACAGATATGGAAAAATCTCGAATAAAATTATATCAAATTACATTTAATTTGTTATTATTAGATGTTGATGACTTATTTTTTGGATCAATTTATATGCGCTTATATATTGGAACTTATCAAATGAGATAATTTTATTACTCTACATATTAAGATTTTTACCCGGGGAGGTTTTGAAGAATTTAAACTGTTACCCTTATTACGAATTAATGCGAATTCTAGGCTTTAATAAACGTTCACTTATTAATATTTTTTTTAGCTCTAATAAATATATTGCACTTCTACTATTTTAATTGACTTCGAAAAATTCCGAAAATTTACATTTAGTGTTTCTTTGCATCTACTTACTTCATAGACCCAGATTTATGATATACATGGGCGCAAAGCTAAATAAAACACTATCTAGAAGACAATTTTTTTCAAAATATACTAACAAATGTAACGTTTCAAGGTAAACTGGTTCCATGGTACACAAATTTACCCTATTTTTTTATTGTAAAAAGTAGTAGTTATAGCGGAAAAAATCGTTTTTCTAAAGAAGATATTGTTCTTCAAATCTGATTTTTGTTTTTTTTTTTTGGGATGAGCTGATGACTATCCAATTTTGGGTTTGGAACGACCCATATAAACACAAAATAAAAACATGTATAAAAATTATTTATAATATTACGTTAAAACAAAAAGATACAAGAACTTAAATCAGAGTTCAATCCTAGTCGTTCGTTACGAATAACCAACACTAACAAAACCATGGACATTTTGTTGGATGTAAAAAGAAAAACTACCGGAGTAATAAATCATCTAAAAGCTTCAAAAAACATATATTTACTACACGATGATATTAGGTTTATGTTTTTTGCATTTATTTTAACTAAAATGTGCTAAAAATGTTATTTTCTTACACAAAAAAGTTTGTGTTTAGTAATTAAAACTGTTTTATTTTTATATTTATGTCTTAGAATTAGGTAATAATAAATTCAAAATTATTATTACTGCATTGTTGAAGATTTTATAGAGTTAAAAGCGAGGCACTATAAATTGTGTTACTTTTTAGAAAGTTTTTGATAGTAGGGGAAAGTGGTGCACCTTCAGATGGCTGTACTTTACTTACTTTGAAACGTTCCATTTTTTGAGTTCGAGTATATTTGCACACTTCAAAAAAATTACTTTCTAAATAGAGTTTTATTTAGCGTTGCGTCCATGTTTACCATAGATCTGGGTCCATAAATTAAACAGATGCAAGAAAAATGGGTTGGTGTTGGTTGGTTGTAATATTCAGAAACACTTTGAAGTTAATTAAAATTGTATAAATGTAATATTTTGATTCGTAACAGTGTTAATAAAACAAACTTTATTTAAGTCTGGAGTTCAAAATTGCTACATCTATTTAGTGAATAAGAGTAACAGTTTACATTTTTCAAAACACTATCATAAGTGTACTTTGATACAATTTTCGAGTGTACTTTGAAACTAATATTTTTTTACTTAAATTTTATTTCTATACTGCTTCATGTCTCGGGAAACTATTCGAGATAACCCATACATGGAAGACTGGTTTTTGTTACTCTCTACGAGCAGATTACAAACATGTTAATTTTTTAATAATCGGATGAGAAACTAAAAAAAAATGGCTAGCACTCAAAATTTTGTATGCAAAAAGTACTCAACTTTGGGGAGACATATTGACGCCCCCGGCGCGCTGCGGCGGGCCTGGCAGCTTCAACATCAAAACTTTAACTCGATATTATATTAAAATCGGACACCTAAGTAAGAAATGGCCCGAATTATTTCCTAACATTTTGTGATATATCCCACTGTACACTGTAATAATTGATAATTTTTACCAAATAAGCCCTAAACATAAAGAAAGTTCAATGTAAAGTCTAAAAAAATTCCCTAAAAATGTTTTTTTATATAATTTTCAATACTTCAAAAAAAGTTTTTTACATATTGGTATTTAAGAGAGAATTATATTACCCAGCAAAAAATAGTGCTTATCCAGAAGCGCTCCCGGAAAGCATTTTTTAATTACGAAGCGCTTCCAAAGCATATCCAGAAGGCATGATTTTTGTTCGCGATGTCTTAGGCAAAAGGAAGCGCTTTTTTGTATTTTGACAACATTAATGCTTCATGGTAGGCATTCTTTATTGCTTCATTGTATGCATTATTCACTGCTTCAAAGAAGGCATCTTGGGAAGTACTACACAATGCCTTCCGTAGTTGTTTTATAGTATGCAAGGCGGTGACGCGCTATTTTGAAAGCATAAAATGTAATTACTGTTTACCAAATCCAGGTTTTTTAATGCTGGGTAAGAACGTAATTCTAGTCCATATAATAGGACTGAAATTCCTATTTATTTCTTTTTTATATGGACCGAATCAATAAAATATTTGGAAATTAGTTGTTCTGTCCATATATATTAACTTTGGTCTAATAAATTGTAAGTTAAATAGATTTTTGATAGGCGATGTTTCTAAGTATATCCTTTTTACGTTTGTTTATTAAATTAATGTTCCATACCACCAAAGTAATTGTAAAAGTAAATGTAAATTAAATGTAATAATGTTGATAGATGTAAAAGACTCGAGCCGACATTACTGTAGCACTCTTATTTGTCTATTATTTATTGACCTTTTGTCTATTTATTTATTCAATAAAGACTGATAAACATGGTCTAAAAACAATATATTTTCACTATAAATTATCGTTTTTAAGTTACACTCCAACTGTTCCACGGCACCCAACAGTGTACATTGAAACAAAATTTCGAAATATTAAAATTTGCGATTATTTTGCAAGTTTAAAAAGTTTTAAAAATATATTTAGTTAGAATATTGTTCTACCTCAACCTGCTTTTTAAAAGAAAAAATTGAAAACATCCGTAATTTTTTAATTAAAATTTGAGAAATCTTTGCTAATACAAGTATCCAAAACTAAATATGTATATACATATATCGCATTTGTATATATTGTATTTTACAATATATCGCACCAAATCGCAAATGTTTTTAATTGTATAAAATATTGAGATAAATGCGTTTGAATTGTCAAAGCGTCAATTTTAATTTTATTTTTATTATATTAGAAGTTATATAAAATTTAAAACATTTCATCGTATCCATGCTTTAATTGCAAAACTTAAAAATAGTTTTTAACTACGCGGCGCACCGTGGTTAATTTCGCGAGATAGCGGTCAAAACTCTATAACTTTTGACCGGATTGGTATTTTTTTACGCAATTTTGTTTTGTTTAATAGGAGGACTTTAAGCTTCAATTTGCGTGTTCAAACGTAAAATCGACTGATAGGAACGTAAGTAATGTGGAGTTAAAATGCATTTTAATTTTTTGTTGAGTTTCCATGTAAAAGTTGAATATTTTGACATTTTAAATAGGTATTTTTTTTATAATTTCTTATTTTCTTCAATCGTATTTTACAACCAATACTATTTATTATTCCTGGACTTCATTTTGGTCAGAAAATGCCAACATTTGGCCCCTGACATTTATTTAGTCTCAATATTCACAGGGGCCAAAGGTTGATTTTTTTGGAAAGAAAGCTAATTCTTGTGAGGAGTAAACTGAAAAATAACACCTGAAATTCCCAACCATATCAATACCATTTGGATATATTATATACAGAAACACAACATCGATAAAATTTTAAGTAAACTTTTACTATTGATTTAAAGTGCACATATATTTTATTTAAATGTATTAATAAAAATTTATACTAAAATTAGAAACAAATTATAATCTTTAAACTAGTATTAATTAAACAATATTAGTAAAAATTTCTTTTCAAATAGCTTTGATTTTCATTTTGCAGTAGTTGTTTAGCTTCTTCATCTAACTCTAATGAGGTTGATTTCCATTTTTGTTGAATACTGGACATATATGGGTCTGATGTGCACAACAAAATATTAATAAGATCTTCATTAGTACACTATCTGGAAATTTTTCTTGTATTGTGCTCGCGAAAGAATCTGTAGTCTTTGTTCCTTTTTTCTTGCGCTTCTTCTGAGAGATCTCCAATTGGAAGCATATTGTGCTGAATTATCAATTGGCTTTGCTGGTCGACCACCTTTTCCAGTTTCCGTGGTAGTTACTGATGGCTTTTTAAAATAAGTTTATTTCTTAGCCATTCTTGGTTGCGTGAGTAAAACAATTTCTTGTTTCTGGAACATTGATTGTACCGTTTTCTTAAAGTATTTAAAAAGTTTTTTATTTTTAAGTTATGAATTTAAATTTCTTGTTTGTCGCATATTTTGAAGAATGGATTATTCATTATATGTAAAATAATGTCGTTTCATCTTTCCGTTCAAAATATATATCAGATAGAACACTATAACTGAATTTAGCCATTGTTTAAACAATAATGAAGAAAAAAATTGAATGCATGGATTAATATACTATTGCTCGAAGTTTCAACATGATCTTTTTTTACCTCTTTGAAACATAATATAACAGGTACTTGGTTTTTACCAGTTATTTCCATTGGTTTTAAATTTATTTGCAATTTTCAGGTATTTAAGTTGTGTAATATTAGATGGCAATAAAATCATTTTATACCTTTTCCAAATGAATTGCTAGATACCACATAATTTGAGAGTTAACAGGTACTGGCAATAATATAACAGGTACTTGGTTTTACCAGTTATTTCCATTGGTTTTTAAATTTATTTGCAATTTTCAGGTATTTAAGTTATGTAATATTAGATGGCAATAAAATCATTTTTTACCTTTTCCAATGAATTGCCAGATACCACATAATTTGAGAGTTAACAGGTACTGGCAGTAATATAACAGGTACTTGGTTTTACCAGTTATTTCCATTGGTTTTAAATTTATTTGCAATTTTCAGGTATTTAAGTTGTGTAATATTAGATGGCAATAAATCATTTTTTACCTTTTACAAATGAATTGCTAGATACCACATAATTTGAGAGTTAACAGGTACTGTCAGTAATATAACAGGTACTTTCTTTTTTACCAGTTATTTCCATTGGTTTTAAATTTATTTGCAATTTTCAGGTATTTAAGTTGTGTAATATTAGATGGCAATAAAATCATTTTTACCTTTTCCGAATGAATTGCCAGATACCACATAATTTGAGAGTTCTATTGACATTTTTGTCAAAATTTTGATACACCCTTCTATATGGACTAGGTCCAAATATGGGCAAACTTCTCCTAATTTCAACAGAATTATTTTTTGGGTCAAAATTGTACAAAATTTCATCAAAATATACGCATAATAGCCACTTTCACATACAAATAACTTCTCAGAAATATGACGTGCATTTTGTACCGAATATCTTACCTTGGATCAGAAAAATTGCTGTAGCTCAAAAAGTGCAGTCCCGATGCTATGGACATGTATATATAGGAATGTAGGGAAGAGTTTAGGACTACAAAATAGTAAATTTGTGTTTTGACTCAGCTTGACTCACAGGAGTTGTGCTCTATGAAGAAGGAAATTTCCGAGAAATTTGACCTTTTTTTAAAAAAATATTTAAATTGTTCTGAAAAACAGTAGAGCTTCAATTTTTTTTTACCCAGTAATAGGAAATAAGTTAAGTTACAACACAAAATTTATTTCGTCCAAAAATCTTGAAAAAAAGTTATGATCATTTTAAACTTTAAAAATTAACTAAAAATATCATAAATTTACTAAATTCTGAAAAAGCCCATTTTGGACCACCCCTGTCTTCTCAGTGAAATAGTTGAAATAGAGTTCTAATTTTTTGGACTCCCGAGGTTTACTACTGTCTACTTTCATATGAGTCTAATAACTTTAAAATCGGAGAACAAAAACCAAAAGGAGTTTTGGCCCGCTATCTCAAAATATTGACCACAGTGCGGCGCAGTATTAGCCGAAAGAGGAATTAAGGAATCCAAGTAAAAAACGCTACTTACACTCAAGCAGGTTTGTAAGGAAGAGTAAGCCAAAAAGAATCCCTTACAAATATGCTTACATATGTTATGATTTTTATATGGCGAATTTTCACTTGGAAGCATTACTTTTAGCGCTTATAAAAAGCTGTGATTTCAGGGCTCGCAGTAAAATCATATTTTATGTCTATATTATTACGATTAAAAGTAATAACATGATATACATACATAATTTATTTTACATAAGATTCTACTTCTATAATTCTATTGGTAAAATTTTTTGACATATATTATAATAATTTAATATTTTTGCCGCTTCACGTGCTTGCTCTTCAGAAACAGTTAAGTGAATAATTATTTTTTATAACATACTCGAAAACAGCAAACACAATCGGAAATCACTCGGGAAAATTGGTACAGAATCGTTTATAATCCACAATATGAAACTTTCTGCATTACAGCTGCACCTGAATTAGGGTAAGCTGCTTACAAACCTGCAATATTGTTAGGGAAACAGTAAGCTCAAAATTTTTGTTTGTTTATTTTATATGAAAATTATTGGTTTCCTTTGCTGCTTCTTAGTATTATGTTATATTAACCAATTTTTTATCATGCTTCTAAAAACACGAACATTTTTTACTGGGAATACGACGAAAAAAAATTACAAAGTATAAAGATCAGAGGCAGCATTATTTAACCCCATTTTAAGCTCACGATTGCGAGCTATATGTTTTCTTCAAAAACTGCGAATATTTCCAATAGTTATAGATTTATTGAGATGAAAAACTTCATAGTCTTTGTTTAACTAAATTATATTTCATAAAATATCTATAAATTTTAGATTATTTACGTTAAACTTGAAAAATCAAGAACTTTTTGCGTGTATCTGGGTCTTAAAGGGTTTAAGTAAAGCCAACTTGTACTATTTAATATAATTTAAGACTTGCTGTTTGTTGTTTCAAATTCTAGACCGCTATTTTCGAAAAAAAAAAACAAAATTTACTAAATTTAAGAAGATATTACAAGTAAATTATTCCATATTTTATTTTTTACGTATTTACTTAATACAAATACAAGTTTTAATAATAGGTTTTAATAAAAAGATTACGTAAATTTTTTTATTTAAATTTTTGTTTATTAAACTATTTGAGAAATAAGAAATGTTGACCCTAATGTAATGAAAAGGGTTAGTGATTTCTAAATTTTTAAATTATTTTATGGTACTTCTCAGATTATTGAAAAAAATTGCAAAACATAACGTTTTCACAATATTAAAAATATAAGACTTTATGATCAACTATGGACAGAAGCGTTAATTAAATTTTTTTTTTTCATGCGTGTATTAACAAATACACATTGAAGTACAAGTGTAGCAATTTTCTTACAATTTCCAAAAAAAAAAAAAAACAATTATTATACCCAATCTTGTCAAAATATATAATTTCTAAACTCTGACCTTGGACATCTTTGGGCGCGGGAAATAGGGTTCTGGCACAAAATTCAGAAGAAAATTTCGCCCATATAAAGTGATGACACCCTAATGATTACCCCAGGAAAAAATTGCACATTCCAAGAAGAAGGTGATGCCCACACTTGCTTACATATCTCATTGCCAAATTTAGTAACTGCAATACCAAACACATTCCAACTATAGAGTCAAAAAAGCAAGTAGTATTGTCATCAATTCTTTAAATTTAAACCAGAAAGCACGAACTCAATAACAAAGTAATTATTACTTAAAAGAAAATAACAATGCTATGAACTTATATGTATAAACTTTTTGTATTCAAGAAGTAATCATGTACTTTTCTTAATAAAAGGACGTTATTGGAAGTAGTTCCTCATTTTGAAAAAAGAAGTTATACAATTTTAAAGAACTTATCTTATATATTTTTTCAAATAGGTTTGTGCTCCCTGTAGGCTAGTTGGTAGCGTGCTGGCTTATCTGTGCGGCGGTCGTGGGTTCGATTCCCACCAGAGGCACTGGTCTGTTATCGCTACAACACGCCGAAGGCCCGTAGTAGCGTAGATAGTGCTATTTAGGGTAATAGTACATAATTTGTAATTATATGATTATTAATAATAAAAAAAAATAAAAAAATAACACTAAAAACAGAATTTGCATGTTGCCCAAAATTTTGTTAAAACTGTGGTTAGGTATAAATTAGGGATGCGCATGTGAGCAAAAATGTGAGAGAATGTTTAAATAAACTAACGTTATCGTGAGAGAGTGAAAAAAATATGTTTAAATTACAATTTGTAATTGTTCTTCCTTGGGAAAAATTTATATTTTCGTGGTTTATAGCTCCAAAAATTATGGCAAACTCATGTTATCATAACAATTCGATGTTTCACTTTTTTGGATTTTATTTTTTCCGGATGCGGTTTTTGATCGTTATATTTGGGCGACTCAGGAGAATCACGTGTGAGTAGAAGTTGATTTACTCAAGTAAGTATGAGTTAGTGGAAAAATATCCTGAGGTGAGTGTGCGTGATAACGATTTTCCCTGTAAGTACGGGTAATTGTCAGTCAAAATTCAGTCACGTGACATTCTCTGACGCGGTTAAATAATAGCACTTTTGTAAAATATTTTTTAAAATCAGATATTATAGTCAAAATGATTTCTTTTTTTTATGTATGAACATTTTTATTTACTGAATTCAAAATTTTAATTAAAATCATGTTTCCTATAAATTAGGAAATTTTTATTAATATTTAGAATTTTTTTTTTAATATTCGGAGGAAAAAACTTCATGAATTTAATAAAAATTTTCTTTGTTTTTTTGCCGATAAAATTATCTGTGTTATTAAATTTTTAATGAAACCATTTCTTTATTAAATAATGTATGTAGTTCTTAAAAATATAAAGTAAATAGATCTTCGATAAAAAAATTATCAATTCTAAAGAATCAATTATTTTAGTCTCACTCCCTGTAAAAGAATCGAGTAGGTAATCTAGTAAGGAAGTTCTGCTCAAAATGTTTGATTACAAACGCCTGACCTCTTTGGAAATTTTTTGCTGGGTACATACATGTCGATTGTTAACGGGTAAGCAGATTATTTTTTTTTTCCAAACAACATTTCAAGTACTGACCTACTCGGCGTATACTTATTTTTTTATCATGTATATGAATTCTATAACACGTATACGCCGTGGTGGATGATTTATATGAATACATTTAAGCATATTTAAATAATTTGTTTTCCTATTTAATTTTTTTAATATTAGCAATTAATAATTAATGTTCAATTGTTTATTTCATTGTTTTTTAGAACTGTTTGTAGATAAAAAATTTTAACTACAAATGTATATACACACAGAAAAATAAGGTGCCAAACGAATGGAAAAATAAGGAAAATAAGGCTATAACCAATAACTTCGGTTAGTACAACCAGATTCAAATGCGATTATTAAATATTTTGGTTGTACAACTAAAATTAAATTGTATAAACTGAATTTCGATTTAAAACCAAAATTCAGTTCTATCAACCGAATTCAGTAGTAGTAACTGAATTTTAGTTGGCAAATGGTTAAATTTTTTTTCTGGTGTAAATATTTAACGCTTATTATGACTCGCTTGAATTAATGATTTAATGCAAATGCAGTTGCAGTCACAAAAAATAGTAGGCCATAATGAAAATAAAGAAAAGCTGAAAATCTACAAGAATTATTTCAGTATCAAAACAATTGTTATATCCGCGAACGAAGAAACTAATTAATGCAAATTAATTTTTATTCGCCAACTAATTTTATTTGAATTGCAAATTCTTTCAAAATAATAATATATTTATTCGGTCATAAAAATAGTAGTACTTCTAATAATATTATCGGTTTTTCTGAAAAAAGACTTACGCCCTGTTTCAAGAAATCTTTTTGCTTCACGTTCGTCTAAAAACAATATCAAAATACATGCAATGCAAAAACAAAATACATGTAGTCACCCGTTCTTGTAGAGGCGAACGTGTTGTAGAAAACCCAGGAGTTAAACTTCAATACAAAGTTTTATAAAAAAAAAATAAAAAAAAAAAAAAACGTTAAAGATAAAAATACTGTTAGTTAGAAAAGTTTTTAGTCAGCTTATGTATTTTTATATATTTATTGTGAGTATCTTTAAAACAAAACGCATTTTAACTATTTCAAAATGTTATTCAGAGAAAACAAAATAAATTGGTT
>JAEKOY010000723.1:0-20612 GCA_021234595.1 Delia radicum | reverse complement strand
TAATAATATACATGTGGGTTAATAGTATCCACATGTAACTCCTCCCATCCTTAAATTGACGCTCCGAGGAAAAATTATTTAATGAAAAATTAATAAATTGTGTTATTTGGCTTTTACATAAATGTTGTGCAATAAATTATTTTTCTGAATTACATCTTTTTCTCTTTTTTTTTTTTGTTTTAATTTATAAAAAAAATTATAAATTTTTATAAATATATTTATTTTGTTTTTAAATGGAAAATACTTTTTAACAAATAATTAAAAAAAAAATATATTCTTATTTTAAAAAGTTAATGATTACATATTTACAATGTACATACACATAATTAGGCAAATACATACATATATTTTAATTAGCAATTGTGTATACTGTATTTAAAGCCTTTATTTAATTTGTCCTTCGAAATTGAAATCATACTATACATCGTTATTCAATTTTGGCACTTTCTTTTTCTTTTAATATGTGACTTATAATATTTGTGTCCCGTTTGAGTTATTACATGGTCGTCGTCAAATCTATCTACATTAATTCTCCTAAACTTTGCATGATTTTTACCTCCTCTTTCAGTTTTAAGATATACCTGGCCAGTTTGAAGCACACAGTCTTCACGATCGTTATTCAGAATAGATATAGACTTTTCCTTGGATTTTTCTATCCTTTCCCTAATTTTTACGTAATCTTCAGCTCTTATAAGACCGTTCTGAAAATCAACAGGCTTGCAACCCTGGTAGAGTGTATTGTATTGTTATAAAACATAATCACTTTATTTATCTTCTCCTCAAACGGTGTCATTGTCCCTTTCAGGATCATGCCTAAGTAGACGAATATGTTCGTTCATAGTATTATGGAGACGTTCTACGTCTGCATTTGAAGTGTGATTATTATTTGAAGTGAAATGTATTTCGATTTGTTCTGTCTTAAAAATTCGGACAATGGCAATGCCTTAAAACCTAACTCATTGTCAGTTATGATTTTTCTAATATTGCCTACAATACTTAAATATTGGATAAGGGCCCGTTTAAATTCCACCCACGATCTGTTCTGAATTGTTAATTGCCTGAGCAAATTTAGAAAATTTATCGATTATCGTTAAAATTAATGTTTTCCCTAAAGTATAAAAAACATCCATATGTACAATTTGACCAGGGGTGTCGGGGGTTTCAGTTATCCTTAAGCTTGTTTAATTGGGTTTCGCTCATATTTTTCAACATTGCAAATGTGGCAATTGTTAATAAATTGTTGAATTCTTAATTTAGTTTCGGGTGATATATTTTAAGTCTAAGTTGTTCGAAATTCTCATTAATGCCGCGATGATTATTCTTGAGATGCTCGTTTTCAATAACTTCATGAAGATAATTTTCATCCAAAATATCGTCAAGACAATTGTTACATTTTGCAATTTTTAAGTTAGGATTTTCCGAAAAATGCTTTGAAACTGTTTCCCTAAACATGTTATATATAATATCGTCTCCTATAAAAACAGCATTAACCCTTGTTGGGTGAAAATAATTTTTTATTATAGTTACCATGTCAGTTTCATTAAAACTATTTGCAGTTACTATTTTCCTTGTATTTTTAAAAATTGCCTTATTTACTATTTTTAAAGAAGCTGAATCTGATTTTTCTATAATTATCTGGTTCTTATAAACATTTAGTGGAGAATTGCTTTCCGATATTATATTTGGTTGCTGTTGGTGAATCAAATTTATTTGGGGTTCAATACGAGACAATGAATCTGCATTTCCATTTTTATACCACGTTTATATAAAATCTCATAGTCGAACTCTTCTAATTTCAACCTCCATCTTATTAATTTTGAATTTGGCTCTTTGATCGAAAGCAGCCATTGTAATGGTTGATGGTCTGTTTGTATAACAAACTTTCTTCCAAATAAATATGGGCGAAATATGTTACGGCCCATACCACTGCTAATAATTCTTTCTCAACTGTGCTATAATTAATTTCATGTTGATTGAGCGTTCTGCTCGCGTTGCAAATAGGATGGTTGTCCTGCGACAGCACAGCGCCCAGTGCAAAATTGCTGGCATCAGTGTTTAAAAAAATGTCTTATTAAAATTGAGGTAAACTAAATTGGGTCATTGGTGAGAAGCATTTTAGCGTTCTAAAGCTCTCTACGTAATCGGGATCATTTATATCTATTTTTGTGTCCTTTTTGAGATATTTAGTCATTGGTTTTGCGATTTTTGAATAATCTTTCATAAATTTACGATAGTACCCACTAAGTCCCAAAAATTGTTTAATTTGTTTCTGTGTCTTTGGCAATGGATAATTCGTTACGCATTCAATTTTCTTTGGATTAGGTTTTATTCCCTCCTGTGTTACCAAATGACCTAAAAATTCCGTCTCCTTTTTCAAAAATTCGCATTTATCCACCTGAATTTTTAAATTAGCATCCCTTAATTTATTAAATACAAGTCGCAATGAATTCATGTGTTCCTGAAGGGATGTCGAATAAACGATTATGTCGTCTAAATACACTAAACAGACTTTATTAACCAATTCACCTAATATTTCATTCATGAGCCTCTGGAATGTGGCAGGTGCGGTCTTGAGTCCAAAAGGCATTCTAAGAAACTCGTAATGACCACCTTCCACTGAAAATGCTGTCTTATGAATGTCCTTTTCGTCGATTTCGACTTGGTGAAATCCTTTTGCCAGATCCAAGGTTGTAAAGTACAAACCACCTACCGAGTTTTTTCTAAAATTTCATCAATATTAGGGATAGGAAAACGATCATCCACTGTCTTCTCGTTGAGCTTCCTGTAGTCAACAACTAGTCGCCCATTTTTTTAATCCACTCGCATCATCTCTTTTCAGAACTATCCCTATAGGAGCAGAGTATGGAGATTTTGAAGGTCTTATTATTCCACTATCCAACATTTCCTGAATTTGCCTTTTCACTTCATCCTTATGTACATACGGGTATCTATAGGTCCTTGAAAATACTGGTATATTATCTTTTGTAATAATCCTATGCTTGATAGCATTTGTAAAAGTTAAGTTAGTATTAGTTTCATGAAATAAATCGCCATAATCGTTCAAAATACACTTTATATTAATTTTCTCCTCGTCATTTAAGTGATCCATCCTAATTTTTTCTAACAAAGAAACCTCACTGTTATATTCTTTCGGTAAATTGTCGTCGACTAAGTGGTAATTATCGGGGGTAACTGGCCACGAATTGTTTTCGTTAAGGTACATTACATTTGGACACTTAGCAGTAGTTTTTAATTCAACTTTAAAATTTTGCGCGTCATAAACTCCTTCATTAACAATTGTCTCACCAATATCATTGCGATGTTCTATGATATGAATTAACCCACAGTTTACATTGGTAATTAAATTAACTTTTCGGAATTTAGGAAACAATAAAGGTAATGTTTTATTGTTTATTCTAATTTCATTAGTATTATAATCTATAATGGCCTTATAGGTGCGTAATATATCATTTCCTATAATTCCATCAAAATCGTCGTGGAATTTATATTCTACTAATATTATGTTCGCATTTATATCACCTAACTCGGAAAATATTGGTATTTGATAAAACGTGTTCGACAAAATCTCACCCTTTACGGTCTTTAATATCAGGGTTGCCGAATTAATTTTCCATTTTGGATTACATAAACCTGGGTTTACAATTGAGTGAGTGGCTCCAGTATCCACTATAAATTTAAGTTTGCCTTTTAACACTATATATGGTAGTTCCCCGGAGAGGCCAGAAAATGAAAATTTTGTGCTATAATGTTTTCGTTTGGTTGCCCTAAATTTTGAAGCTGATTGACTTTGTTTGTCATATACGTCTGATGTGGATATAATTGTAAATTTTCTAAAGAATTCTGAGCCACAGTATTATTAAATAATTCTAGGGTAGGTTTAAAACAGCTGGGATTCTGATTAAAAGGATCAGTAGAATTATTTCCTAAGTAAGATCCTGACAAATTCTGTGATGCTGGCATAGTTTGAAAATTAATTGGGATATCGTGATTCTGAATCATGTTAATATCCATCGGTTCTGGATTTGGTTGTCTAGAAAAGAATTTTGATTGCGATTCGAATAATTATTGTTTTGACCATTGTTATAATTGTAGTTTGGATTATAACGGTTATTAATGAAGTTGTTGCTATTTTGCTGATATCCACCGTTATTAATAGATTTCCTAAAATTATTTTGACTATTTGCATTGAACGAGTTACCGTTATTACCGTTTCCACTTGCGTTCGAAATAAAACGTGGGTTATTACGACTGTTCCTGTTATTTTGAAACTCTCCATAATTGCCGTTATTACTGTTCACATTGGGTCGATTCGCACTTCCATTGCTAAAGTTATTCTTCCTATCATTAATCCTATAATCGGAGTATCCCAAAGCAAAAAGGATATTCATTGCCTCCTCAAGAGTGTTAGGATTCCTGCATGCCAGTATTGTCCTCATTGGCTCGGGTATTTTCCCCTTGAAAATATCAAGAGAAGTCCTCATATTGTTTCTAGCAATTTGCTCACTATTAACATTTATCCCTATTTCTGATGCTGTTTTGTTATTCAAACTTCTAAGCTTGTCCTTGATATCATTGTAAAAATCTATACACTTGTCCTAAAAACCACAGCTCGAAGATTGTCATAAAGCTGTTCTACACTTTGACTTTCACCAAAATTATTAATCAAAATTGTTTTAATTTCGGACCACGATTGAGCATGAAAATTTATTTCGATAGCCTCTTTTGCCCTACCCTTTAACTTACTTTTAATTAAATCCATAAATAAAGATTGCGAAAGTTCGTCATACTGAACAAAAAGGGGATTTATCCTGTCAACAAGTGAAATAAAGGTGTATAAATCCTTTTTGTCACCTGGAAATTCCGGCAACCGTTCCAAAAATTTAAGAGGATTAAGAGTAAAAGGAATAACTTCTTGTGCCATTTTCCTAAATTTACCGTATTATTTAAGTTAATACAAAAAGATTCTAGTGACCGAATAAAAAAAAAAATAAAAATAACACAAATTAATTTATATACGAATCTATCGAAAAGAAATAAAAACGGTGTTTTTATTAGTAGATAATAACGAAATCAAGAAAATTAACGTAGAAAAAAAAATATATATGTATGTAAGTGTCAAATAAAATCAAAATTTTTTTTTTATATTTTTACAATAATAATTTTATCATAAAGAATGTTAATAATTACATATGTAAATACTTGTAGTAGTTTAATGCAGCTGCTTTCTTCTATGATGATATTGTCTTCAGTGATATATCATATTCATCCAATTATGATGCTTTGTCTTCAACATATATCTTTTGTGATGCTAATTTTTCTATGTTGGGTTTTTCTAAAATTTCGTTTTATTTGTTTTAATATTCGTTAATAAAGTTTATAAACTAACAAAAAAATATAAATTTTTTTCATTTATTTTATTATTTCTCCTCTTTACTTAAAATTTTGTAGACTTGGTCAATTTATTTTCAATTTAGGTTTTTTTCTTCAAACTCACTTTTTGTCGTTGATAATGTCACTTTATTTTTAATTAACCTTTTTTTTTTGGTTGTTTTCAAATTGTTTAATATTTAAATTTAAAGCTGGTTTTTGCTATTATTGTAGTAATTTTATTTTGTGAATTGATTTAAATTTTGATATATATTTCTTCAAATTATATTTCATTAGTTTTCCAATTTATTTAGATTTATTTTCAGTTCGCTTATGAAAATTGTTTTAAATTTCTATTCTTTTTTTTTAACATTATATTTTTCAACATTGTAGTAAAAAAAAAT
Source organism: Delia radicum (assembly GCA_021234595.1). NCBI lineage: Eukaryota > Metazoa > Arthropoda > Insecta > Diptera > Anthomyiidae > Delia > Delia radicum. Next base: position 14,820 of record JAEKOY010000723.1, on the reverse strand, counting down.
TGGCAATGAAATAGTTCAATTTTTTTTTTTTTTTTTTTTTAATTGTCTTAAATTTGTTTTATTTTTTAATAGTTCACTTATGAAAGTTGTTTTAAGTTTCTATTTATTTTTTTTTTTGGAAATTATTTTTTCAACATTGTCGTTAAAAAAAGTTTATAATGCAATAGTTTGAAAATTGTCTTAAATTTTCTTTATATATTTTTTTTCAAATTATTATATTATATTATTTCATTAGCTTTAAAAACTATTTTATTTTTTTTAATAGTTCACTTACGGAAATTGTTTTTTTAATTACTGTTTTTTTAAAAATTATATTTTTCAACATTGTCGTTAAAAAAAGAAAGTTTTTAATGGAATACCCTTCTAACATTAAAATGTCTTGTATCCTTATTTAACAATTTATATGTTTCACTTATATTAAAATCACAAGGATACACGGGTATCCTACCGACTGCGCCAGTTTTGTCGTAGGTTTTTTATTATTTCAAATAAAACACAAATATTTTTATTTAATAATTATTTTTATATTTTAAAATTTATTTTAATAAATTTTACTTTTAAATTTTTACATTACTTTTTATTAACTTTTATTTTTATTTTAAATTTAACTTTTTGTCAATGTCCTTCAAGGATATTATTTATTCAAAAATATTAATATCTATTAATAATATTATGCTATTCCGATCTCAAATTCAGACTGGCTTGTCATTTTTAAATGCAAGTCTTTATATTTAAAAAAACAATTAAACAGTAATATACAAAATACTGACCATGATTGAGCATGTCTTTCTATTTACTCTTGGTAACAAAACATTTAGTAACAAAATACAAAATAAGAAACTGGACATGCAAAATCATGATCTACTCAACTTGCTTATTTTTATACGTCTTGTGTGTATAAAAGAAAACAAGATTGAGCATGTTTTATCAAAATTACTTAGTAACAAAAATAATATTTACAATACTTGATTCTCACTAATTGGGTATAAAGAATCATGCTACTTCTCTTGTATACGAATTGTGCGTATAGAAGAAAGTAGACATGATTGTGCATGTTTGATCACAATTATTATTTAGACTTACTAACAATACAAAAAATATGAAAATACGCCAACAAGAAATAAAATAAATAGAATGTACAAAAAACAAACAAATGATTTTAGCAATCACTTAGTAACAAAATGTTAACAATAAGGATATTCATCTAATAATATACATGTGGGTTAATAGTATCACATGTAACTTTTATACACCAATATATAATGCGCGTATACCATTTGTTAGCACGGTGGTCAATTTTGTATAGCTCTAACAACATATCTGCAAGGTCAACTCCTCCCATGTGTTTGTTGTAGCACTCTACTATTGCTGGACGTGGGATCGTGATGAACTTTTTCTCTTTTTGACACCACCTATTACATGTGTTCATTGGATTCTCTCCTATGTAGTTTGAAATAAGTTGTGCAATCTTGTTATCATACCACCGACACATGATTAGATTGTGCACATTTTCAAATTTTAAGTCACTTGCTCCCCGTCCATATTTCTGAAGTTCTTTTTCAGATTTTAGTTCACAGTATTTTATGCGATTGCTCTTATTGTTCCAACAGCTAATATACCTCTTTGTTTGAGCGTAATCATAAGACTAACGGAAGTGAACCAGTTATCAAAGAACAATTTAAAATTTTGATTTTTCTGGAATTGCTTTGGACAAATGCAGCACTATATATGAGGATATTCCTAATCCATAAGATGGACATGTTCCTTCCCCGACATACATTGCAAAATCGTAAATAATTCCAGAAACACCGGCTCGTGTAAACATTTTAAAACCCCACTTGTGGGGCTTTTTTGGAAGGTACTGCTTCATGCTACTATGACCTGTCAAATAAAAAAATTATAACTATTTCTACTTCATAGTATTCACAAATTTTTTTAATTACCTTTATAAGCAATAATTTGCTCATCGATACTCTGGTATTCTTCCTGTGGTATTGCGTTACATTTTTCTTTTAATTTGGCAAGTAATGGTCGTACTTTATATAATTTGTCATAATCTGTATGTCCTTTTTGGGGCTGCTCGTTGTTGTCATTTATGTGGAAGTACTGCTTGATTTTGTCGAACCGATTTCTTGAAAGTGCATTTGCTACTGCCTGAAGTTTAAAATTTTCAGCCCATGCCATTTTCATTTGTGGTATTTTAATTACACCCAAGTAAATTAATATACCGATAAATCTTTTTATTTCAAAGGGTTCGCATTTTAATTCCAAGCCATCCTTTTGTAATGCGTACTTGTTACTTTCATCACAGATTTTTCGAATAATTTCATCATCAAAAAACTGGACAAAATAAGCAAGTGGTTCTTTCGGTTCAGTATATGTCACTTCGTTTTTTCCAGGTGGTATCGGTATCATTTATTTCACTTTTTCTCCACCTCAAACTTGTCATGTCTATTTTTTCTACCGTTTTTTGGATTATCTCTTCATTTTCTATTACATTTTCAACACCTTGCCCAGCTTTAATTATCTTCTCAATCAAGTCAATCTCTATTATGTGTTCTACGTTACCTTCATCGTCAAACTCATCAGCGGAATCATCCCATTCAAAATTAATTATTTTTTCAATTTCCAGCCTTGTTAAGCCTTTTGCACTCATTTCTAGTAAAAAAAATTCATATGTAAAATTTTACTATAATGGACCAATGTTGCCTATAGGCAACATGACCTTTAAAAAAATACTGAGCTCCAACCTACAACTTTTTTTTCACTTTTATTATTTTATATACTTCTCTTACCTCTTTTAAATATAAAAATTCACTTTTTATTGATATATTATGTTTTGAAAGATTTTTGTTAAATTTATTTTGAAACACACTTTTTACAAATAATTATTCACGTGTACGTATGCTACAACAAACAGTTTGCGAATGAATACCCACAAAGCTCATTGCATCATATTTTACACAAACATTGTCAACAGACGCTGCTACTAAGTGAAAAAAACCGTTATAAAATATGACAAGAATTTCGGCAGTTATAAGCACAAGTGCACAATGTTGCCTATAGGCAACAACGGGGATGAAAGGGTTATAAATAAAATTGTTTATAGTAAATAAATAAAAAGTGGAATACTTATCAAGACTATTCCCATAGGTGCATGTTTTTTTGAGCTCAATATTAATAAAGACTTAAGCATTTTATCTGATTTTTAGTTAGATAGCTAAATTAAATTTGGATATGTGGTAAGTTTTTTTTTTTGGCTTATTTCAAATTGTTTCAGAAAAAGTTGAGAGAAATGCACCAAAATATTGCCGATGCTAAATCAAAGTTAAACTTTTTTCTCAGTTTTACTAATTGATTTTCGTCCTAATCAATTGACACCCAGTGAAATTTAATCTAGAATATTTCCGTGAAGGAGTTAACCAGATGCTGCGTTTATAATTAATTCAGACGTTTAAACATTAAATTTTTCTTAGAAAAACATTTAGATTGTAGACCCAAACCCTTTAGGAGTTCTATTTAAGCACTCATCTCAGAAATCGTTCGTTTTCATACAAATTTGGGAGTTATTTCAAATGTAATAATACCCATTTCTTTTGCAGTCATTTGATTTTTTTAGAAGTTATTTCATTTTTGTTATAAGGTGTTATATCATAATGCAGTAATTCCGAAATGAAATAAGTCCCAACAGAACTTAGCGTGGGACTTATTTATCATTTATAATAAAATTCAATATTATCGATCGTTTTCCAACTAATATTTTCCCTATGTGCATATGACCCCGAATTAATATTTTTTAATGGTCCCTTCTGGAGTTATCACAGTTGGGAAAATAGTGAGTGGTGTACGGGTAATAAACATGCATATTAGGGTGATAACTTTTATTCCGCACATTTTTTACGTATCATCACGTGATGTGTTATATTGTTTTATTAATTAAAATGCGGTTTTCGAATAATTTTAAAACAAAAACGTCAGGCGTAAAGTGTACTTTATAAAAATGCATTCTTAACACCTTTTTACCATTAAAGTTGCATTAGTGGACCAAAATTACTGCACAATATATTTTAAATTACTCTATACGTAATGTGCTCGTTTTTTTTGTGAATTTTAATACCCATAACACGAAACAATTCTAAAATCTATTTTTATTACAATCCGCAAAACACGTAAAACTTGAAAACTTATGTCACGTCAAATTCTTTGAGATCGATGGACATCGTAGTAGTCAAATTACTTTAAAATTTTAGCTAAATATTAACTTTTAGTTAATTGAACAAGAATTATGTTTCCGCATTGAAGAAGATTAATGCTGGCACTTTTTTAAAAACTTTTTTATTTGCTATTTTAACAAAATTCACGCTCATATTTTTAAACTTTTGTAACGTTCGTACTGTTTTTCTATTAAGGGAACATGATTGGAACATACCTCCAACTGTGCATAATTAAAGCATAAACGAACCGATGTTCGAAGCATGCAGGGGCATCTTTGCCCGAGACAAAAAACAAAAACAATTTTAAAACTAAAATTGGTTTCAGTTTTCGACTACCATGTATTACTGTGTAATATCAAATGGAATCCAAAATTGGAAAGCTGTAAACAAAAAAATAATAATGCAATCAAACAATAAAAACCATAACAAATAATTACAGTATTGTCAAAAGGATTACTGATGAAGGTTGTGTTACTAGAAACTGCGCAGTCTAATTCAATAAAAATTTACAATGTAGTTATGATTTTTAAAAAAGTATGCTTAATCTTCTCTACCACGCCTATCTCAAATAATAAAAGTACAAAAAAGTGAGATTGTTTCAAGCTATTTGTTAAACTGTTTCAAGTTTGCCCAACGATAACAATTAATTACCAATTATATTTAGCAAAGTTGAATTAAGGGACTGAGCGATTATATGAAAATACATAGAACCACCCATATTTAGCTTAAGTCAATTTTCGTAAGTTCCATCTCTATTAATGTGATTAATTTGTAATTGAAACTCATCGTACCCATCTTAACTAAATTAAAAGCATTTCTAACAAAAAGAAGTCTGTTCGATTACTATTCCAGTACAGTCCAGCAAAAATTACTCAGTGAGTAGAGAGAGTAATATACATTTACAAAAAGTAAACGAACGGAACATTTTTAAGAATTGGTCAAATAAATAAACATCAGATTTTAAATGTTAAATATTAAAAAAATCAACTGGTCATTATTTGTCGACCAGTAAGAATTTAAAATGTTTGTAAGTTCTTTCATAGTTAACCCTAATGTGAGGTTGGGACCATATTGGTACATTTTTTTTTTACTTTCTTTTTTAACTTTGCAACGGTAAAACATATCGATTTAAAACGTCAGCTCACGTGGTTTTTTTCTAAATCAATGTTTTTATTCAATAATTCAGAGTATAACATAACTTGGAAGGGAGAAAAATAAACATTTACAAATTTTATGTTAAGGACCATTTTGGTCCATTGACATTTCTTTTGTTTTCTTATTAAGCAAGATGTACAAACTATTTTTCGGTTTAGTTTGCAAATAAATTTGCTGCAGATAGCACATATACTATCGCATTTGGACTTGCAGCATTCAAAAATTCCACGCTTTCTAGCAATTGTGTTTATTGTATCACTTGTAGAAGGTACGGAATCTGAAAGATGCTCTTACATCAGCCAATAACTCTGCTGCGAATCTTTGTTTGGGTATGTTGGTTCATGTGTTCTTTAGCCAAAGAAAGTGCTAATAGTCGTATAAATTCAGGTCTCTTACGATTTTGATCACTTGGTGCCCACAAATTATCGATTTCAGAAAATAAAATAAGCGAATTCAATGCTGATATATCTATCATAATTGCAAAAACAACATTCGGCCATCGATTTGTTTTCCGTTTAGCACTGTAATAGTCGATCTTTTGGTCGACAGTATCTACGCCTACTAAAAGAAAAGACAAATTTAAAATTTGTTTATTAAAAAGCTATGGACACTGGCAAAAATTACACACCTTTTGTTGAATTATAATAAGACACAATTTCAGGCTTCTTTTTTGGTCCATTGACATCAACTTCTGCCGTTTTGTGCATCGTACTCATCAAAACAGTACCTTTGTTTTTATATACGCAAAGTGTGTGGCTTCATCAATATCTTTCCATTTACCCTCGAATTTTGCTCTGCCATACATATATGTATTTTCAATAATTATTTTTTTTAATAGTGGTGGAAAAACCGCGAAAAAGATGAAAGCATATCTTGGCACCTTGGCATTTGGATACAGCAAATCGAATTGGTCCTAGCTGTATTGAAATAATATTTTCAGAACGAGTTCCAATAGAACACTGTAAGCGAGTAGCACTCCATTGCATTTAATTTTTTGTAATAAACAATGGATCTACATTGCTAACAGCAGCCACACATTCTTCACTTTCTGTTTCAGAATAGCTTGATTCGGTTTTTTCATATTCCGTATTTTCTTCTGAAATACTTGAATTTGAAATATCCGACGCAATGTCATTTAGGATTTTAGTAATAGCATCGATGTCCAAAAAACGTCGATTCTTCATTCCAACAAGAAACAAACGCAACACAAGCAAGACAAACTAAACTGAAACTATTACAATTAATTTTCAAGACCGTATCTCAAAAAAAAAAACACTCACATGTCTGCATGATAAAATGAAAAAAGCGAAATTACAAAATAATTATGAGCTTTACAATGGTTTCAATATTGGCTATCAAATTAATTTTGTATGAAATATAATAACAAACATTGAAAACAAAATGAATATATCAAACGATTTCTTACACACAGAGAAAAATTTAGCTATTTGCCAACTGAAATTCAGTTACTACGTCTCAAATTCGGTTATTACGAGTTTCAGTCGGTTGGTACAGAAGAACATTAGTTTTCACAACAAACTTCGTTTAATTCAACTGAATTTTAGTTGAAACAGCTTAAATATTCGGAAAATATAATGTAAATGTCGTTTGTACTAACTGAATTTATAAGTTGCTACCATTAAAATACACTTTTCAGTTCGGTTGGCACTGTATTTCTCTGTGTGTAAGCATACAAATATAACTTTTCGTGGAAATATTTTTCTGTCAAGTACTTAATTGAAATAAGTATAAAAAATAATCTTGCACCCACTGTTTTCAAAAAAATTTGGTATGGACCAAAATGGTCCGTTAACCTAGAATTCATTAGTTTTTTTAACCTAACAGCAGGGTTAATTCTTTAATATGTTTCACTTTAAATCCATAAACAATTATAATTTAATTTAAAATTTGTTTTTGTTTACTAACAATACAATCATATTTTTTCACTCACGTGTTTTTTTTTCTTACAAATTATTACTGGCAAAAATTTACCTGTAAGTTCTTTGGCATTAACTGTCACTTTGCTGTCCCTTTTTGCTAATTTTTACTGAGTATTTGTGTAAACGAACACCTTCCAGTAAAAACTTTTAAAAATTGTTGTGTTATCGAACAAACTTAAAGAATCGAAATTTAATAAATAACAAATAAAAGAATTAATTAACAAAAAAAAACCTTGAATTTATTCACAAATCTGACGAAAATTTTGAAATTCAAATACTTGTCATATGGTCGTTCTTAAATTCAAAGAAAAATTAATAAATATTTGACCCAATTTTACAAAAGGTAAGTCAGTTGTGGTGGAAGCTTTAGAAATATACTCCTATGGATTTCAGATTTTGCACTCAATGCTTGAATTAACCGAACTTTGTTGTGAAAATTAATGTTCAGTTGTGCCAGCCGTCTGAAATTCGTAGTAACCGAACTTGAGTCTTAGTAACCGAATTTGCCTCGTGGTAACCAATTTTCAGTTGGCAAATAAGTAAATTTTAATTCGTTAATATTCAAATTTGTTTTCCTTTTCCTGTTTATTATACCCAGCAAAATTTTTTTAGAACAGATTAGCTCTGAACCTGTTCTAGAACAACTTCTTTTACCACCGGTTACATGGCACCGGTTCTAGAACAGGTTCCTGGGAGGCGAAATGTAAGGTTTCACTGTAACACAACCAGTTATATTACTGGTTCAAGAACCGGTTATAAAGAAACCTGTTCTTGTTTGTACTCGGCAATATTCTTAGACCTGATTACCTCTGAATCTATTCTAGATTCACCACCGGTTTCATGGATCGGTTCTAGAATCCGTTATAAGGCAACCTGTTCTTGCGTGGATATAAAGAACCTATTGCAAATAGGATAAACTCCATGTAAACGGAATCGGTTGCAAAGCTTAAATTGGAACCTATTATAGTACAGCACAAGTTGTACTACAACTTGTGATTTGGATTTTACTATTTTACTGGGGAGGTAAAGAACCTATTGTGAATCGGACAATCTCCATACAAAAGAACCAGTTGCAAAACAGAATTTAAAACCTGTTATAGTACAGTATACAGCACAAGTTGTTCTGCAACCTGTGATTTGGATTTTATTGGGGAGGTAAAGAACCTATTGTGAATCGGACAAACTCCATACAAAAAGAACCAGTTGCAAAACAGTACAGTATAAGTTGTTCTGCAACCTGCTATTTAGATTTTACTATTTTACTGGGTAATTAAATCATTACTTTATTTCAGTATCAATTCTCATTTTTATCTTTAAGTAAATGTTATAATATTTCCTTTTGATATTTCCTTATTATGGTTGCTCTTACAAAATACCTTTATTTATTCCTACACATTAACAATCATATCGTGACAATATGTTTAACATTTTAATTTTTATGTTTACTTTGCTTAGATTTTCATTGGTTTAGGGAAAAAGTAATTTCTTGAGTTAGAAAAATCTTTATCATAAATGTACATAAATTTCTATGTAATACTACTCTTTTCTTGACCAAATACCTTAACTTGGGTATTAGGCCAATATTGTTGTTACTGTGGTTCTCGTTGTTGTTGCTTTCGTTGGTAATATGATCCAATGAGCTTCAATTTCCCTGTGGTGTTAAACACGAAACGCTTTGTTTCTTTTTCTACATAGTTGCCATGAATGGTTGACACAACATATTATTGTTAGAATGTGTTAGTTTGCTTTCATTTCAGTATCCCAGAGTGAATGTTAAAGGAAAATCTAAGAAAAATAGAAACCATGAACTATAATTCTTAAGAAATATGTACACTAGGGTTATCACTTTTTTTTTTTTTTTTGCAATTATTAAATTTTACCTATTCTAGATGTATAGTAAGATGGGTCGGTCCACATACAAGAAAAAAAGTTGAGCCAGTCACCCCCTAGGATTAAAGATAAGACGATTCTAGAAATATTTTTTTTTTTACCACTCCCGTACATACCGCCCTTTTTGTTTTTTGTGCACTGCGTCGGAATTTGATGCCCGATCGTAACATAATGCATATCGATGTTCATGGACTGACAATAGCTTTTCTCTCTGTTGTGATTTTTGACTCTGACGTCAAATTATAGTTGAGACTCCTACACCCCCTAATGTACAAAATTCAAGTTTTTTTAATTCTATGAAACTTTTGCTTTGAAAGTACTTATTTTTATTCATAAACGAGAAAGTTATAGATGTTGAAATGGCGACGCATTGCACAAAAAACAAAAAAGGCTGAATGTAGGGGCCTGGTAAAAATAATAAAAAAAAAATATTTCTATAATGTATTTAACTTATCTATAATCCTAGGGGATGACTGACTCAACTTTTTTTTCGACCCACGCTAGTGTATAGTCCTTAAAAAAATATAAAGAGACGCAAGTTTATTTTTATAGCGGTTTTCAAATTAGTTCCCGAGTAACCTATTTGTAGTTTATTTAATTAAACTGAAAATTATTATTTCACTTTATTTTAACGTAAATAGACTAAAACGATGCCAATCGATCTTAAAGGATACAGACTTTTTCAAATTTTCTGTTCTTCGCAGGTTTTGATAAAAAAAAGAGTAAATCGATTTTCGTGATATGGACGTCAAAATTCGCAAAACAACAATCACAATACATAAAAGTAATTTACAATATGTTGGGCAGTAATTTTGTCCCACTAATGTAATTTTAATGGCGAAAAGTGAAAAATGGATTTTAAGAAAATTCACTTTATGCTGCAAAATCAACCGAAAGGTCGATTTTTTTATTAATTATTCAGTATTTCCCATCATGTGGTCATAGGTAAAAGTTTTCAAAAAAAAAAACAAGTTATAACCCTAATGTACTCACAAAACAGTTACAAACACTACCTTAAGGTTAAGATTACAAGGTAATTTGATTCAATTCCTTTGATAGCTGCCTTGGCTGACTTAACTGGCTTACTCCATGATACATATTTAGCTAGACAAGTTGTATGTATTCCTGTTTGGCTGGAATATACAAGAAGTTTTTATGAATGAATTCCGTATTTATTGTGTCAGGAAATGTTTTCAAATGATGTCAACATAGTGATAAGAATATTGCTTTTTTTGTTATTGTTGTAATGTCTATGATATACAAAGATAAAGGTAGAGAGAGTACTTTGGAATACGTTTTATTTAACTTTTGTATATATTAAGTTTACGGTAAATATAATTTGAGATAAAAACAGTTAATTTAAAATGAATAAATTAAATAGTATAAATACATTGAAATGATTTTAAATTAATATAAATGATGAGGTAATAGAAAAGATAGATTAATACACTCAAACAATACACAGTGGTGTGTTTCACAATATTTTGGAAATAGTTTAACTATTTCTTACCATTAAACTGCACACGGCCATAATCAAAGTAATTTCAAACTTAAGTTTTAAAGACGGGTCGATCACAAGCTAGTAAATTAGACCCCAAACTAGTACACCTCGAGTATTCAAAAATTTGGAGTGCTCGGTAATTTTGTATTTATCAACCGATGTTCAAAAATTAAACATTTTTGTAATCTGCTTGTAATTGCCAACAAAATATATGCTTACTCATGTAGGTTATCTCTTAAAGTACACAAGTTTTTCCACATTTGAAAATAAAATTTTACATTTTTGTAATGACCTGGTGCGGTTTTTTTGCCAATGGAAGAGGCAAATCAGGTATGATTGCTTTGAAAAGTATTGGTGATATTAACTAAAAGTTATTTAGTTAAACACCATCTGGTTCACGCTTAAAATCAAATGTCTCTAAAATTTAAAATGATAAAAAACTTGATTTATTTATTTTTTGGTCAAAAAGTTAGTAAGACTCTTTTTCCTCCAGATTAAAACTTTCTTTAGGAACATATGTAGTTGCATCTTATGAAAATAATACTCCACATTATTATTCTCGCCCAGACCGTTCTCGCCCAGTCAGCTCGCAATTCGACAATTTGTTTACTCAAATTTAAATTTTCACAAATTTTTTCTCAGAGAAATTGGAAAATTAAAAACCGGTGCAGGTTTTTTAATTTAGTCCAAATATGATAGCACTATCGTTTTTGTAACATCGCTGCAAATGTGGACAAGGCATTAATAAATGTAAAAATTCCATTTTAGGAAATTTTTACAGTTTTTTGGGAATTGTGGAAATTTCCTTTGGTCTTATATCAATTTTTTGGCGTTTTAGTAAAAACAATAGCAAATCACAGCTAAGTATTAAATTTCATTAATTTTCTATAAATTTCAGAATAAAAGTTTAACATTTTCAAAAAAATTGAAAAAAAAAAAATCAAAAGAATTCCGAAAGCCAAAAAAGTCAAAGTTTTAAACAATGCACAGTGGGGTGGGCCTAGTACATTTTGCGGCATCAACTAAACCGCTAAGTTTTTATACAAGTTATGCACATGGTTGAAAAGAGGATTACTTGTAGATATCAGAAACGTAAAAAAACATATTTGCGTAGTGAAAATATTTTCGCAAATCGCAAAAAAACCGAGTTCGCATACTCAACCTCTAAGTTTTTAATAAGTTCTGCACATGGTTGAAAAGAGAATCACTTATAGATATCAGAACCGTGGAAAAATGTATTTGCGTAGTGCAAAGTTTTTTCGCAAATCGTAAAAAACCAAATTCGCATACTTAACCGCTATGTTTTTATATAAGTTTTGCACATGGTTGAAAAGAGAATCACTTGTAGATATCAGAAACGTGAAAAAAAATATTTGCGTAGTGCAAATATTTTTCTCAAATCACGAAAAACCAAATTTGCATACTCAAGTACTTAGTTTTATTTTTAAGATATTCACATCGTTCAAAAGAGTATCACTTTAAGATATCAGAGACGCGAAAAATATATTTGAGTGTTGCAAATATTTTAGCTAATCGCAAAAAAAAAATTATCATTATGGCCCGCTTAGTTTTAATGGCTGAAAAGGGGATTACTTATAGATATTAGATACGCAAAGAGATGTATGAGCTAACTTCCAAATTCGCTAATTTAAAAAAACCAAATTCCTATCTATTTTTTTTTTCTAATAAAAAAAATGAAGTTAAGAAATAATGTATATATTTATATACATTTAGAAGGGTACATATATTTATTTTAATTCATTGTTAACAGTAGTAGAAAATGTTATTTAAAAAATGGTAAGTTAATTAAAGCTAATAATAAGATTAATCATGATATAAAAGGTCCTTTGCCTCTTCAGGCAGTTCATTAATTGTCTTTATCGGACTTTTACGTTTTTCTGTTATTATTGGATCTGAATTGATAAGTAAGAAGTTAGAAACGTCTTGGAGGTTTTCTTTTCTGCCACATTTTCTTGAATTGAATTCTCTGGTTTTTTGAGTATTAATATTTTATGCAACGTTGGTGACATATTGTACCAGGGGTAATTTTTAACGAATAGTTCTGCTGTTTCGTAGTAAAAAGTTTGAATTTATCAACTTTAACGTTATGTTTACTTGATATTATTATTAATATTATATAAGCATTTTTTATAAGATTAACATCCAGTTTGGTTATTTGGGCAGTAAGCTCATAATTTCGAAAAAAAGTTCTTGCCGTGTTCCCATCGTTATAATTTCCAGCGCCAGGCTTTGGCTGGTCAATTAAAAGACCCAAAGATTTTTTAAATTCATCCTGTATCCGTTGTTTGCTTTGGTTTGCAATTCCTTTGTCTTCACCCCTAGCTTGCCACTTTTTTATTGGAATTTTATATGCCAAATGCAAAAGGCATTCAAAACTTTTCAGCCAAGCATGTAGTGAAGACAATCCTAATTCCAAGTTTTTTACTGGAGTTTTTAACATTTTTTGAATGTCATTAAAATCTTTTGAAGAGCTATTACACATAAAACATGTTTTTGTACAACGAGTATCTGTGATACTATTGCAAGATTTTACATCTATCATAGTAAGTAACAATCCGTATTTGATATTATAGTGTTTGTTCCCCACAGAAATAATTAATGGATGTAAATTATTTATATCTGTATCTATTTGCTCTTTTTCAAGTGTGATGCTCTCCTTAGTTTCCTTAATATACTCCATTTTTAGTGGCCGACAGTATCGAGTTGCAGATGGCGTTGGATTTTGCCAAACAATTTTGTCGTTCTGACAGAGCTGAAGAGGTACAATTGTTGTAATCAGTGCATGTGAATCACTGCAATTATTGCCCAAAAACGCCTGTTTGTACTGATGATGGCCTGTAGTACCATCAAACCCCATTTAACATAAAGAATTAGCTCTTTATTTCGTATGGTGATATTATATTTTCAGCAAAGATTGTACTAGTCGAGATGCTGTGTGGTCTAGTAAATTTTGTTAGAGCACTGAAGCACAAGTCTCATTAATAGAAATATTTTTAGGGTAACACATGTTTTTGGATTGTTGAACAATTTTATAGGACGGAAAAGTTTGAGGGGCTTTTGATCTGATAACCTCATATTGGCATCGGGTTAACTTGCCGTCTACAATAACGCCTAAGGCATCATCAGGAGATATCATTTTTGGTTCATTTTCTAGTAATTTTTGATATTTTGTAGCCATTTCTGGATTTTCAATGATATTTTTCAAAACAGTTGCAGCTGATCTATTTCCACTTGCTCCCAATTTAACTTCTAATGCATATGCTAACATGGAAATAGAGTTTTCTCTTAAATCTTCTGTTTTTAATCTTTTGGTTCGTTCAGAACTTGATTCAAATTCCTCTACTGGAAGACCAATTTTTTTTGGAGTACTTTATGGAAATGAAATGATGTGTTCAACCACTCATGATTTTTAGCAAGAAAAATACTCTCAATACGATTACATTTATCATAATTCAATTTGTACTTACGATAAAATGATTGAAATAACTTTTTTAAACTGAGCATCATCATCTTGGCAATTTAAAATTGTTTGAATATGATTTTTTAATAATTTATTCTCTTTTGAACCGTTTTTAATTGCGAGCTCATCATAACGTTATGCAGCTCCAGACCAGTAAAAATAAACGATCTACGATCTATATCACAAATTAATTAATTAACCACTAAATAATAAGAAGCTTTAAATTTACCTGACAAGGCCATTTCGTTACTAATGTTTGCTAAACCGCGGTTAATCGTGCTGATTATTTTAAGAACAATAAAAGTTGTTGATAATAAAATTGTAATTTATAAAAACATAATTACATTGACAGGATGATCGAAGGAAATATGATAGGCATTAATTTTACTAAAGCTCAATATAATCACTACTATAAGGGTTACAATAACAACTAAGGGGTCTATGATTTTTCGAAAGTCGAGCTTTTTTAAAAAAAATTATATTTTTTCACTTTCGTAGAAAATTTGTTATAACTTTTTACGGGAACAGATCTTACAAAATATTTTTTTCTGGTAAGGATAGAGTATAAAATATAGAAAATTTTACCGAAAACAAATTCGAAATTCTGGCGCAGAAGAAGTTCGAAAATTTTCGATGTTA
>JAEKOY010000722.1:0-20629 GCA_021234595.1 Delia radicum | reverse complement strand
AGCTTTATTTGGTACCGGTTCAGATGGCCCAGGTCCCCTAGGTTTTGAAATATTCAAAAACAAAATTATATTTTAAATCTAAAAAAATGGTTATTTGAATATGTGGTACTGGATGGAAAAAATGGCAACCCATATATAGCACTACTTCCATTCTACACTATGGTAAAAGTTTCATGTTATATCTCTGCTAGTTAAGAAATTATAGCGATTAAAACAAATATCGTTTCAGAAAATGTTTTTACATTTCAGGGTTGCCATACTTCAAAAACGTTGAAAATTCGGGGACGCTCAAAATCAAATTTGGGTGAAAGATTCTGAAAGCGCGTCGAAAATCCAGAACAATAGGTTTTCCAGCCAGATTGGACCAGAATTGACCGAGTTATTCAAAAAACGGGGAAGTCACATGATTTTTGAATCAATCTGAATTTTTCGCCTTATTTTTCCATCGCTATTTTGAAAATCTCAATAATGGGAAATATACAAGATATTTTTATGAAACTTGGTGTGGTGGCATAGAAAAAAGTGAGCTTTAATTTGGTACCGGTTCAGATGGCCCAGGTCCCCTAGGTTTTGAAATATTTCAAAAACAAAATTATATTTTAAATCTAAAAAAATGGTATTGAATATGTGGTACTGGATGGAAAAATGGCAACCCATTATATAGCACTACTTCCATTCTACACTATGGTAAAAGTTTCATGTTAATATCTCTGCTAGTTAAGAAATTATAGCGATTAAAACAAATATCGTTTCAGAAAATGTTTTTACATTTCAGGGTTGCCATACTTCAAAAACGTTGAAAAATTCGGGGACGCTCAAAATCAAATTTGGGTGAAAGATTCTGAAAGCGCGTCGAAAATCCAGAACAATAGGTTTTCCAGCCAGATTGGACCATAATTGACCGAGTTATTCAAAAAAACGGGGAAGTCATATGATTTTTTGAATCAATCTGAATTTTTCGCCTTATTTTCCATCGCTATTTTTGAAAATCTCAAATAATGGGAAATATACAAGATATTTTTATGAAACTTGGTGTGGCGGCATAGAAAAAAGTGAGCTTTAATTTGGTACCGGTTCAGATGGCCCAGGTCCCCTAGGTTTTGAAATATTTCAAAAACAAAATTATATTTTAAATCTAAAAAAATGGTATTGAATATGTGGTACTGGATGGAAAAATGGCAACCCATTATATAGCACTACTTCCATTCTACACTATGGTAAAAGTTTCATGTTAATATCTCTGCTAGTTAAGAAATTATAGCGATTAAAACAAATATCGTTTCAGAAAATGTTTTTACATTTCAGGGTTGCCATACTTCAAAAACGTTGAAAAATTCGGGGACGCTCAAAATCAAATTTGGGTGAAAGATTCTGAAAGCGCGTCGAAAATCCAGAACAATAGGTTTTCCAGCCAGATTGGACCAGAATTGACCGAGTTATTCAAAAAACGGGGAAGTCACATGATTTTTTGAATCAATCTGAATTTTTCGCCTTATTTTCCATCGCTATTTTTGAAAATCTCAAATAATGGGAAATATACAAGATATTTTTATGAAACTTGGTGTGGTGGCATAGAAAAAAGTGAGCTTTAATTTGGTACCGGTTCAGATGGCCCAGGTCCCCTAGGTTTTGAAATATTTCAAAAACAAAATTATATTTTAAATCTAAAAAAATGGTATTGAATATGTGGTACTGGATGGAAAAATGGCAACCCATTATATAGCACTACTTCCATTCTACACTATGGTAAAAGTTTCATGTTAATATCTCTGCTAGTTAAGAAATTATAGCGATTAAAACAAATATCGTTTCAGAAAATGTTTTTACATTTCAGGGTTGCCATACTTCAAAAACGTTGAAAAATTCGGGGACGCTCAAAATCAAATTTGGGTGAAAGATTCTGAAAGCGCGTCGAAAATCCAGAACAATAGGTTTTCCAGCCAGATTGGACCAGAATTGACCGAGTTATTCAAAAAACGGGGAAGTCACATGATTTTTTGAATCAATCTGAATTTTTCGCCTTATTTTCCATCGCTATTTTTGAAAATCTCAAATAATGGGAAATATACAAGATATTTTTATGAAACTTGGTGTGGTGGCATAGAAAAAAGTGAGCTTTAATTTGGTACCGGTTCAGATGGCCCAGGTCCCCTAGGTTTTGAAATATTTCAAAAACAAAATTATATTTTAAATCTAAAAAAATGGGATTGAATATGTGGTACTGATGGAAAAATGGCAACCCATTATATAGCACTACTTCCATTCTACATTATGGTAAAAGTTTCATGTTAATATCTCTGCTAGTTAAGAAACTTATAGCGATTAAAACAAATATCGGTTCAGAAAATGTTTTTACATTTCAGGGTTGCCATACTTCAAAAACAGTTGAAAAATTCGGGGACGCTCAAAATCAAATTTGGGTGAAAGATTCTGAAAGCGCGTCGAAAATCCAGAACAATAGGTTTTCCAGCCAGATTGGACCATAATTGACCGAGTTATTCAAAAAACGGGGAAGTCATATGATTTTTTCAATCAATCTGAATTTTTCGCCTTATTTTCCATCGCTATTTTTGAAAATCTCAAATAATGGGAAATATACAAGATATTTTTATGAAACTTGGTGTGGTGGCATAGAAAAAAGTGAGCTTTAATTTGGTACCGGTTCAGATGGCCCAGGTCCCCTAGGTTTTGAAATATTTCAAAAACAAAATTATATTTTAAATCTAAAAAAATGGTATTGAATATGTGGTACTGGATGGAAAAATGGCAACCCATTATATAGCACTACTTCCATTCTACACTATGGTAAAAGTTTCATGTTAATATCTCTGCTAGTTAAGAAATTATAGCGATTAAAACAAATATCGTTTCAGAAAATGTTTTTACATTTCAGGGTTGCCATACTTCAAAAACGTTGAAAAATTCGGGGACGCTCAAAATCAAATTTGGGTGAAAGATTCTGAAAGCGCGTCGAAAATCCAGAACAATAGGTTTTCCAGCCAGATTGGACCATAATTGACCGAGTTATTCAAAAAACGGGGAAGTCACTATGATTTTTTTAATCAATCTGAATTTTTCGCCTTATTTTCCATCGCTATTTTTGAAAATCTCAAATAATGGGAAATATACAAGATATTTTTATGAAACTTGGTGTGGTGGCATAGAAAAAAGTGAGCTTTAATTTGGTACCGGTTCAGATGGCCCAGGTCCCCTAGGTTTTGAAATATTTCAAAAACAAAATTATATTTTAAATCTAAAAAAATGGTATTGAATATGTGGTACTGGATGGAAAAATGGCAACCCATTATATAGCACTACTTCCATTCTACACTATGGTAAAAGTTTCATGTTAATATCTCTGCTAGTTAAGAAATTATAGCGATTAAAACAAATATCGTTTCAGAAAATGTTTTACATTTCAGGGTTGCCATACTTCAAAAACGTTGAAAAAATTCGGGGACGCTCAAAATCAAATTTGGGTGAAAGATTCTGAAAGCGCGTCGAAAATCCAGAACAATAGGTTTTCCAGCCAGATTGGACCATAATTGACCGAGTTATTCAAAAAACGGGGAAGTCACTATGATTTTTTGAATCAATCTGAATTTTTCGCCTTATTTTCCATCGCTATTTTTGAAAATCTCAAATAATGGGAAATATACAAGATATTTTTATGAAACTTGGTGTGGTGGCATAGAAAAAAGTGAGCTTTAATTTGGTACCGGTTCAGATGGCCCAGGTCCCCTAGTTTTTGAAATATTTCAAAAACAAAATTATATTTTAAATCTAAAAAAATGGGATTTAATATGTGGTACTGGATGGAAAAATGGCAACTCATTATATAGCACTACTTCCATTCTACACTTATGGTAAAAGTTTCATGTTAATATCTCTGCTAGTTAAGAAACTATAGCGATTAAAACAAATATCGGTTTCAGAAAATGTTTTTACATTTCAGGGTTGCCATACTTCAAAAACATTGAAAAATTCGGGGACGCTCAAAATCAAATTTGGGTGAAAGATTCTGAAAGCGCGTCGAAAATCCAGAACAATAGGTTTTCCAGCCAGATTGGACCATAATTGACCGAGTTATTCAAAAAACGGGGAAGTCATATGATTTTTTCAATCAATCTGAATTTTTCGCCTTATTTTCCATCGCTATTTTTGAAAATCTCAAGTAATGGGAAATATACAAGATATTTTTATGAAACTTGGTGTGGTGGCATAGAAAAAAGTGAGCTTTAATTTGGTACCGGTTCAGATGGCCCAGGTCCCCTAGGTTTTGAAATATTTCAAAAACAAAATTATATTTTAAATCTAAAAAAATGGTATTGAATATGTGGTACTGGATGGAAAAATGGCAACCCATTATATAGCACTACTTCCATTCTACACTATGGTAAAAGTTTCATGTTAATATCTCTGCTAGTTAAGAAATTATAGCGATTAAAACAAATATCGTTTCAGAAAATGTTTTTACATTTCAGGGTTGCCATACTTCAAAAACGTTGAAAAATTCGGGGACGCTCAAAATCAAATTTGGGTGAAAGATTCTGAAAGCGCGTCGAAAATCCAGAACAATAGGTTTTCCAGCCAGATTGGACCATAATTGACCGAGTTATTCAAAAAACGGGGAAGTCATATGATTTTTTTAATCAATCTGAATTTTTCGCCTTATTTTCCATCGCTATTTTTGAAAATCTCAAATAATGGGAAATATACAAGATATTTTTATGAAACTTGGTGTGGTGGCATAGAAAAAAGTGAGCTTTAATTTGGTACCGGTTCAGATGGCCCAGGTCCCCTAGGTTTTGAAATATTTCAAAAACAAAATTATATTTTAAATCTAAAAAAATGGGATTGAATATGTGGTACTGGATGGAAAAATGGCAACCCATTATATAGCACTACTTCCATTCTACACTATGGTAAAAGTTTCATGTTAATATCTCTGCTAGTTAAGAAATTATAGCGATTAAAACAAATATCGTTTCAGAAAATGTTTTTACATTTCAGGGTTGCCATACTTCAAAAACGTTGAAAAATTCGGGGACGCTCAAAATCAAATTTGGGTGAAAGATTCTGAAAGCGCGTCGAAAATCCAGAACAATAGGTTTTCCAGCCAGATTGGACCAGAATTGACCGAGTTATTCAAAAAAACGGGGAAGTCACATGATTTTTTGAATCAATCTGAATTTTTCGCCTTATTTTCCATCGCTATTTTTGAAAATCTCAATAATGGGAAATATACAAGATATTTTTATGAAACTTGGTGTGGTGGCATAGAAAAAAGTGAGCTTTAATTTGGTACCGGTTCAGATGGCCCAGGTCCCCTAGGTTTTGAAATATTTCAAAAACAAAATTATATTTTAAATCTAAAAAAATGGTATTGAATATGTGGTACTGGATGGAAAAATGGCAACCCATTATATAGCACTACTTCCATTCTACACTATGGTAAAAGTTTCATGTTAATATCTCTGCTAGTTAGAAATTATAGCGATTAAAACAATATCGTTTCAGAAAATGTTTTACATTTCAGGGTTGCCATACTTCAAAAACGTTGAAAAATTCGGGGACGCTCAAAATCAAATTTGGGTGAAAGATTCTGAAAGCGCGTCGAAAATCCAGAACAATAGGTTTTCCAGCCAGATTGGACCATAATTGACCGAGTTATTCAAAAAACGGGGAAGTCACATGATTTTTTGAATCAATCTGAATTTTTCGCCTTATTTTCCATCGCTATTTTTGAAAATCTCAAATAATGGGAAATATACAAGATATTTTTATGAAACTTGGTGTGGTGGCATAGAAAAAAGTGAGCTTTAATTTGGTACCGGTTCAGATGGCCCAGGTCCCCTAGGTTTTGAAATATTTCAAAAACAAAATTATATTTTAAATCTAAAAAAATGGTATTGAATATGTGGTACTGGATGGAAAAATGGCAACCCATTATATAGCACTACTTCCATTCTACACTATGGTAAAAGTTTCATGTTAATATCTCTGCTAGTTAAGAAATTATAGCGATTAAAACAAATATCGTTTCAGAAAATGTTTTTACATTTCAGGGTTGCCATACTTCAAAAACGTTGAAAAATTCGGGGACGCTCAAAATCAAATTTGGGTGAAAGATTCTGAAAGCGCGTCGAAAATCCAGAACAATAGGTTTTCCAGCCAGATTGGACCAGAATTGACCGAGTTATTCAAAAAACGGGGAAGTCACATGATTTTTTGAATCAATCTGAATTTTTCGCCTTATTTTCCATCGCTATTTTTGAAAATCTCAAATAATGGGAAATATACAAGATATTTTTATGAAACTTGGTGTGGTGGCATAGAAAAAAGTGAGCTTTAATTTGGTACCGGTTCAGATGGCCCAGGTCCCCTAGGTTTTGAAATATTTCAAAAACAAAATTATATTTTAAATCTAAAAAAATGGGATTGAATATGTGGTACTGGATGGAAAAATGGCAACCCATTATATAGCACTACTTCCATTCTACACTATGGTAAAAGTTTCATGTTAATATCTCTGCTAGTTAAGAAATTATAGCGATTAAAACAAATATCGGTTCAGAAAATGTTTTTACATTTCAGGGTTGCCATACTTCAAAAACGTTGAAAAATTCGGGGACGCTCAAAATCAAATTTGGGTGAAAGATTCTGAAAGCGCGTCGAAAATCCAGAACAATAGGTTTTCCAGCCAGATTGGACCATAATTGACCGAGTTATTCAAAAAACGGGGAAGTCATATGATTTTTTCAATCAATCTGAATTTTTCGCCTTATTTTCCATCGCTATTTTTGAAAATCTCAAAGTAATGGGAAATATACAAGATATTTTTATGAAACTTGGTGTGGTGGCATAGAAAAAAGTGAGCTTTAATTTGGTACCGGTTCAGATGGCCCAGGTCCCCTAGGTTTTGAAATATTTCAAAAACAAAATTATATTTTAATCTAAAAAAATGGTATTGAATATGTGGTACTGGATGGAAAAATGGCAACCCATTATATAGCACTACTTCCATTCTACACTATGGTAAAAGTTTCATGTTAATATCTCTGCTAGTTAAGAAATTATAGCGATTAAAACAAATATCGTTTCAGAAAATGTTTTTACATTTCAGGGTTGCCATACTTCAAAAACGTTGAAAAATTCGGGGACGCTCAAAATCAAATTTGGGTGAAAGATTCTGAAAGCGCGTCGAAAATCCAGAACAATAGGTTTTCCAGCCAGATTGGACCATAATTGACCGAGTTATTCAAAAAACGGGGAAGTCATATGATTTTTTGAATCAATCTGAATTTTTCGCCTTATTTTCCATCGCTATTTTTGAAAATCTCAAATAATGGGAAATATACAAGATATTTTTATGAAACTTGGTGTGGTGGCATAGAAAAAAGTGAGCTTTAATTTGGTACCGGTTCAGATGGCCCAGGTCCCCTAGGTTTTGAAATATTTCAAAAACAAAATTATATTTTAAATCTAAAAAAATGGTATTGAATATGTGGTACTGGATGGAAAAATGGCAACCCATTATATAGCACTACTTCCATTCTACACTATGGTAAAAGTTTCATGTTAATATCTCTGCTAGTTAAGAAATTATAGCGATTAAAACAAATATCGTTTCAGAAAATGTTTTTACATTTCAGGGTTGCCATACTTCAAAAACGTTGAAAAATTCGGGGACGCTCAAAATCAAATTTGGGTGAAAGATTCTGAAAGCGCGTCGAAAATCCAGAACAATAGGTTTTCCAGCCAGATTGGACCATAATTGACCGAGTTATTCAAAAAACGGGGAAGTCACATGATTTTTTGAATCAATCTGAATTTTTCGCCTTATTTTCCATCGCTATTTTTGAAAATCTCAAATAATGGGAAATATACAAGATATTTTTATGAAACTTGGTGTGGTGGCATAGAAAAAAGTGAGCTTTAATTTGGTACCGGTTCAGATGGCCCAGGTCCCCTAGGTTTTGAAATATTTCAAAAACAAAATTATATTTTAAATCTAAAAAAATGGTATTGAATATGTGGTACTGGATGGAAAAATGGCAACCCATTATATAGCACTACTTCCATTCTACACTATGGTAAAAGTTTCATGTTAATATCTCTGCTAGTTAAGAAATTATAGCGATTAAAACAAATATCGTTTCAGAAAATGTTTTTACATTTCAGGGTTGCCATACTTCAAAAACGTTGAAAAATTCGGGGACGCTCAAAATCAAATTTGGGTGAAAGATTCTGAAAGCGCGTCGAAAATCCAGAACAATAGGTTTTCCAGCCAGATTGGACCAGAATTGACCGAGTTATTCAAAAAACGGGGAAGTCACATGATTTTTTGAATCAATCTGAATTTTTCGCCTTATTTTCCATCGCTATTTTTGAAAATCTCAAATAATGGGAAATATACAAGATATTTTTATGAAACTTGGTGTGGTGGCATAGAAAAAAGTGAGCTTTAATTTGGTACCGGTTCAGATGGCCCAGGTCCCCTAGTTTTTGAAATATTTCAAAAACAAAATTATATTTTAAATCTAAAAAAATGGGATTTAATATGTGGTACTGATGGAAAAATGGCAACTCATTATATAGCACTACTTCCATTCTACATTATGGTAAAAGTTTCATGTTAATATCTCTGCTAGTTAAGAAACTATAGCGATTAAAACAAATATCGGTTCAGAAAATGTTTTTACATTTCAGGGTTGCCATACTTCAAAAACAGTTGAAAAATTCGGGGACGCTCAAAATCAAATTTGGGTGAAAGATTCTGAAAGCGCGTCGAAAATCCAGAACAATAGGTTTTCCAGCCAGATTGGACCATAATTGACCGAGTTATTCAAAAAACGGGGAAGTCATATGATTTTTTTAATCAATCTGAATTTTTCGCCTTATTTTCCATCGCTATTTTTGAAAATCTCAAATAATGGGAAATATACAAGATATTTTTATGAAACTTGGTGTGGCGGCATAGAAAAAAGTGAGCTTTAATTTGGTACCGGTTCAGATGGCCCAGGTCCCCTAGGTTTTGAAATATTTCAAAAACAAAATTATATTTTAAATCTAAAAAAATGGGATTGAATATGTGGTACTGGATGGAAAAATGGCAACCCATTATATAGCACTACTTCCATTCTACACTATGGTAAAAGTTTCATGTTAATATCTCTGCTAGTTAAGAAATTATAGCGATTAAAACAAATATCGTTTCAGAAAATGTTTTTACATTTCAGGGTTGCCATACTTCAGAAACGTTGAAAAATTCGGGGACGCTCAAAATCAAATTTGGGTGAAAGATTCTGAAAGCGCGTCGAAAATCCAGAACAATAGGTTTTCCAGCCAGATTGGACCAGAATTGACCGAGTTATTCAAAAAACGGGGAAGTCACATGATTTTTTGAATCAATCTGAATTTTTCGCCTTATTTTCCATCGCTATTTTTGAAAATCTCAAATAATGGGAAATATACAAGATATTTTTATGAAACTTGGTGTGGTGGCATAGAAAAAAGTGAGCTTTAATTTGGTACCGGTTCAGATGGCCCAGGTCCCCTAGGTTTTGAAATATTTCAAAAACAAAATTATATTTTAAATCTAAAAAAATGGGATTGAATATGTGGTACTGGATGGAAAAATGGCAAGCCCATTATATAGCACTACTTCCATTCTACACTATGGTAAAAGTTTCATGTTAATATCTCTGCTAGTTAAGAAATTATAGCGATTAAAACAAATATCGTTTCAGAAAATGTTTTTACATTTCAGGGTTGCCATAATTCAAAAACGTTGAAAAATTCGGGGACGCTCAAAATCAAATTTGGGTGAAAGATTCTGAAAGCGCGTCGAAAATCCAGAACAATAGGTTTTCCAGCCAGATTGGACCAGAATTGACCGAGTTATTCAAAAAACGGGGAAGTCACATGATTTTTTGAATCAATCTGAATTTTTCGCCATATTTTCCATCGCTATTTTTGAAAATCTCAAATAATGGGAAATATACAAGATATTTTTATGAAACTTGGTGTGGTGGCATAGAAAAAAGTGAGCTTTAATTTGGTACCGGTTCAGATGGCCCAGGTCCCCTAGGTTTTGAAATATTTCAAAAACAAAATTATATTTTAAATCTAAAAAAATGGTATTGAATATGTGGCACTGGATGGAAAAATGGCAACCCATTATATAGCACTACTTCCATTCTAAACTATGGTAAAAGTTTCATGTTAATATCTCTGCTAGTTTAGAAATTATAGCGATTAAAACAAATATCGGTTCAGAAATGTTTTTACATTTCAGGGTTGCCATACTTCAAAAACGTTGAAAAATTCGGGGACGCTCAAAATCAAATTTGGGTGAAAGATTCTGAAAGCGCGTCGAAAATCCAGAACAATAGCTTTTCCAGCCAGATTGGACCAGAATTGACCGAGTTATTCAAAAAACGGGGAAGTCACATGATTTTTTGAATCAATCGGAATTTTTCGCCTTATATTCCATCGCTATATTTGAAAATCTCAAATAATGGGAAATATACAAGATATTTTTATGAAACTTGGTGTGGTGGCATAGAAAAAAGTGAGCTTTAATTTGGTACCGGTTCAGATGGCCCAGGTTGAATCAATCTGAATTTTTCGCCTTATTTTCCATCGCTATTTTTGAAAATCTCAAATAATGGGAAATATACAAGATATTTTTATGAAACTTGGTGTGGTGGCATAGAAAAAAGTGAGCTTTAATTTGGTACCGGTTCAGATGGCCCAGGTCCCCTAGTTTTTGAAATATTTCAAAAACAAAATTATATTTTAAATCTAAAAAAATGGGATTTAATATGTGGTACTGATGGAAAAATGGCAACTCATTATATAGCACTACTTCCATTCTACATTATGGTAAAAGTTTCATGTTAATATCTCTGCTAGTTAAGAAACTATAGCGATTAAAACAAATACCGGTTCAGAAAATGTTTTTACATTTCAGGGTTGCCATACTTCAAAAACATTGAAAAATTCGGGGACGCTCAAAATCAAATTTGGGTGAAAGATTCTGAAAGCGCGTCGAAAATCCAGA
This sequence comes from Delia radicum, assembly GCA_021234595.1. Classification (NCBI taxonomy): domain Eukaryota; kingdom Metazoa; phylum Arthropoda; class Insecta; order Diptera; family Anthomyiidae; genus Delia; species Delia radicum. Next base: position 9,561 of record JAEKOY010000722.1, on the reverse strand, counting down.
ACAATAGGTTTTCCAGCCAGATTGGACCAGAATTGACCGAGTTATTCAAAAAACGGGGAAGTCATATGATTTTTTCAATCAATCTGAATTTTTCGCCTTATTTTCCATCGCTATTTTTGAAAATCTCAAGTAATGGGAAATATACAAGATATTTTTATGAAACTTGGTGTGGTGGCATAGAAAAAAGTGAGCTTTAATTTGGTACCGGTTCAGATTTCCCAGGTCCCCTAGGTTTTGAAATATTTCAAAAACAAAATTATATTTTAAATCTAAAAAAATGGTATTGAATATGTGGTACTGGATGGAAAAATGGCAACCCATTATATAGCACTACTTCCATTCTACACTATGGTAAAAGTTTCATGTTAATATCTCTGCTAGTTAAGAAATTATAGCGATTAAAACAAATATCGTTTCAGAAAATGTTTTTACATTTCAGGGTTGCCATACTTCAAAAACGTTGAAAAATTCGGGGACGCTCAAAATCAAATTTGGGTGAAAGATTCTGAAAGCGCGTCGAAAATCCAGAACAATAGGTTTTCCAGCCAGATGGGACCATAATTGACCGAGTTATTCAAAAAACGGGGAAGTCATATGATTTTTTTAATCAATCTGAATTTTTCGCCTTATTTTCCATCGCTATTTTTGAAAATCTCAAATAATGGGAAATATACAAGATATTTTTATGAAACTTGGTGTGGCGGCATAGAAAAAAGTGAGCTTTAATTTGGTACCGGTTCAGATGGCCCAGGTCCCCTAGGTTTTGAAATATTTCAAGAACAAAATTATATTTTAAATCTAAAAAAATGGGATTGAATATGTGGTACTGGATGGAAAAATGGCAACCCATTATATAGCACTACTTCCATTCTACACTATGGTAAAAGTTTCATGTTAATATCTCTGCTAGTTAAGAAATTATAGCGATTAAAACAAATATCGTTTCAGAAAATGTTTTTACATTTCAGGGTTGCCATACTTCAGAAAACGTTGAAAAATTCGGGGACGCTCAAAATCAAATTTGGGTGAAAGATTCTGAAAGCGCGTCGAAAATCCAGAACAATAGGTTTTCCAGCCAGATTGGACCAGAATTGACCGAGTTATTCAAAAAACGGGGAAGTCACATGATTTTTTGAATCAATCTGAATTTTTCGCCTTATTTTCCATCGCTATTTTTGAAAATCTCAAATAATGGGAAATATACAAGATATTTTTATGAAACTTGGTGTGGTGGCATAGAAAAAAGTGAGCTTTAATTTGGTACCGGTTCAGATGGCCCAGGTCCCCTAGGTTTTGAAATATTTCAAAAACAAAATTATATTTTAAATCTAAAAAAATGGGATTGAATATGTGGTACTGGATGGAAAAATGGCAGCCCATTATATAGCACTACTTCCATTCTACATTATGGTAAAAGTTTCATGTTAATATCTCTGCTAGTTAAGAAATTATAGCGATTAAAACAAATATCGTTTCAGAAAATGTTTTTACATTTCAGGGTTGCCATAATTCAAAAACGTTGAAAAATTCGGGGACGCTCAAAATCAAATTTGGGTGAAAGATTCTGAAAGCGCGTCGAAAATCCAGAACAATAGGTTTTCCAGCCAGATTGGACCAGAATTGACCGAGTTATTCAAAAAACGGGGAAGTCACATGATTTTTTGAATCAATCGGAATTTTTCGCCTTATTTTCCATCGCTATATTTGAAAATCTCAAATAATGGGAAATATACAAGATATTTTTATGAAACTTGGTGTGGTGGCATAGAAAAAAGTGAGCTTTAATTTGGTACCGGTTCAGATGGCCCAGGTCCCCTAGGCTTTGAAATATTTCAAAAACAAAATTATATTTTAAATCTAAAAAAATGGTATTGAATATGTGGTACTGGATGGAAAAATGGCAACCCATTATATAGCACTACTTCCATTCTACACTATGGTAAAAGTTTCATGTTAATATCTCTGCTAGTTAAGAAATTATAGCGATTAAAACAAATATCGTTTCAGAAAATGTTTTTACATTTCAGGGTTGCCATAATTCAAAAATTTTGAAAAATTCGGGGACGCTCAAAATCAAATTTGGGCTGAAAGATTCTGAAAGCGCGTCGAAAATCCAGAACAATAGGTTTTCCAGCCAGATTGGACCAGAATTGACCGAGTTATTCAAAAAACGGGGAAGTCACATGATTTTTTGAATCAATCTGAATTTTTCGCCTTATTTTCCATCGCTATTTTTGAAAATCTCAAATAATGGGAAATATACAAGATATTTTTATGAAACTTGGTGTGGTGGCATAGAAAAAAGTGAGCTTTAATTTGGTACCGGTTCAGATGGCCCAGGTCCCCTAGGTTTTGAAATATTTCAAAAACAAAATTATATTTTAAATCTAAAAAAATGGTATTGAATATGTGGTACTGGATGGAAAAATGGCAACCCATTATATAGCACTACTTCCATTCTACACTATGGTAAAAGTTTCATGTTAATATCTTTGCTAGTTAGAAATTATAGCGATTAAAATGTTTTTACATTTCAGGGTTGCCATACTTCAAAAACGTTGAAAAATTCGGGGACGCTCAAAATCAAATTTGGGTGAAAGATTCTGAAAGCGCGTCGAAAATCCAGAACAATAGGTTTTCCAGCCAGATTGGACCATAATTGACCGAGTTATTCAAAAAACGGGGAAGTCACATGATTTTTTGAATCAATCTGAATTTTTCGCCTTATTTTCCATCGCTATTTTTGAAAATCTCAAATAATGGGAAATATACAAGATATTTTTATGAAACTTGGTGTGGTGGCATAGAAAAAAGTGAGCTTTAATTTGGTACCGGTTCAGATGGCCCAGGTCCCCTAGGTTTTGAAATATTTCAAAAACAAAATTATATTTTAAATCTAAAAAAATGGTATTGAATATGTGGTACTGGATGGAAAAATGGCAACCCATTATATAGCACTACTTCCATTCTACATTATGGTAAAAGTTTCATGTTAATATCTCTGCTAGTTAAGAAATTATAGCGATTAAAACAAATATCGTTTCAGAAAATGTTTTTACATTTCAGGGTTGCCATAATTCAAAAACGTTGAAAAATTCGGGGACGCTCAAAATCAAATTTGGGTGAAAGATTCTGAAAGCGCGTCGAAAATCCAGAACAATAGGTTTTCCAGCCAGATTGGACCAGAATTGACCGAGTTATTCAAAAAACGGGGAAGTCACATGATTTTTTGAATCAATCTGAATTTTTCGCCATTATTTTCCATCGCTATTTTTGAAAATCTCAAATAATGGGAAATATACAAGATATTTTTATGAAACTTGGTGTGGTGGCATAGAAAAAAGTGAGCTTTAATTTGGTACCGGTTCAGATGGCCCAGGTCCCCTAGGTTTTGAAATATTTCAAAAACAAAATTATATTTTAAATCTAAAAAAATGGTATTGAATATGTGGCACTGGATGGAAAAATGGCAACCCATTATATAGCACTACTTCCATTCTAAACTATGGTAAAAGTTTCATGTTAATATCTCTGCTAGTTTAGAAATTATAGCGATTAAAACAAATATCGGTTCAGAAATGTTTTTACATTTCAGGGTTGCCATACTTCAAAAACGTTGAAAAATTCGGGGACGCTCAAAATCAAATTTGGGTGAAAGATTCTGAAAGCGCGTCGAAAATCCAGAACAATAGGTTTTCCAGCCAGATTGGACCAGAATTGACCGAGTTATTCAAAAAACGGGGAAGTCACATGATTTTTTGAATCAATCTGAATTTTTCGCCTTATTTTCCATCGCTATTTTTGAAAATCTCAAATAATGGGAAATATACAAGATATTTTTATGAAACTTGGTGTGGTGGCATAGAAAAAAGTGAGCTTTAATTTGGTACCGGTTCAGATGGCCCAGGTCCCCTAGGTTTTGAAATATTTCAAAAACAAAATTATATTTTAAATCTAAAAAAATGGTATTGAATATGTGGTACTGGATGGAAAAATGGCAACCCATTATATAGCACTACTTCCATTCTACACTATGGTAAAAGTTTCATGTTAATATCTCTGCTAGTTTAGAAATTATAGCGATTAAAATGTTTTTACATTTCAGGGTTGCCATACTTCAAAAACGTTGAAAAATTCGGGGACGCTCAAAATCAAATTTGGGTGAAAGATTCTGAAAGCGCGTCGAAAATCCAGAACAATAGGTTTTCCAGCCAGATTGGACCATAATTGACCGAGTTATTCAAAAAACGGGGAAGTCACATGATTTTTTGAATCAATCTGAATTTTTCGCCTTATTTTCCATCGCTATTTTTGAAAATCTCAAATAATGGGAAATATACAAGATATTTTTATGAAACTTGGTGTGGTGGCATAGAAAAAAGTGAGCTTTAATTTGGTACCGGTTTAGATGGCCCAGGTCCCCTAGTTTTTGAAATATTTCAAAAACAAAATTATATTTTAAATCTAAAAAAATGGGATTTAATATGTGGTACTGGATGGAAAAATGGCAACCCATTATATAGCACTACTTCCATTCTACATTATGGTAAAAGTTTCATGTTAATATCTCTGCTAGTTAAGAAACTATAGCGATTAAAACAAATATCGGTTCAGAAAATGTTTTTACATTTCAGGGTTGCCATACTTCAAAAACGTTGAAAAATTCGGGGACGCTCAAAATCAAATTTGGGTGAAAGATTCTGAAAGCGCGTCGAAAATCCAGAACAATAGGTTTTCCAGCCAGATTGGACCATAATTGACCGAGTTATTCAAAAAACGGGGAAGTCATATGATTTTTTCAATCAATCTGAATTTTTCGCCTTATTTTCCATCGCTATTTTTGAAAATCTCAAATAATGGGAAATATACAAGATATTTTTATCAAACTTGGTGTGGTGGCATAGAAAAAAGTGAGCTTTAATTTGGTAACGGTTCAGATGGCCCAGGTCCCCTAGGTTTTGAAATATTTCAAAAACAAAATTATATTTTAAATCTAAAAAATGGTATTGAATATGTGGTACTGGATGGAAAAATGGCAACCCATTATATAGCACTACTTCCATTCTACACTATGGTAAAAGTTTCATGTTAATATCTCTGCTAGTTAAGAAATTATAGCGATTAAAACAAATATCGTTTCAGAAAATGTTTTTACATTTCAGGGTTGCCATACTTCAAAAACGTTGAAAAATTCGGGGACGCTCAAAATCAAATTTGGGTGAAAGATTCTGAAAGCGCGTCGAAAATCCAGAACAATAGGTTTTCCAGCCAGATTGGACCATAATTGACCGAGTTATTCAAAAAACGGGAAAGTCATATGATTTTTTAATCAATCTGAATTTTTCGCCTTATTTTCCATCGCTATTTTTGAAAATCTCAAATAATGGGAAATATACAAGATATTTTTATGAAACTTGGTGTGGTGGCATAGAAAAAAGTGAGCTTTAATTTGGTAACGGTTCAGATGGCCCAGGTCCCCTAGGTTTTGAAATATTTCAAAAACAAAATTATATTTTAAATCTAAAAAAATGGTATTGAATATGTGGTACTGGATGGAAAAATGGCAACCCATTATATAGCACTACTTCCATTCTACACTATGGTAAAAGTTTCATGTTAATATCTCTGCTAGTTAAGAAATTATAGCGATTAAAATGTTTTTACATTTCAGGGTTGCCATACTTCAAAAACGTTGAAAAGTTCGGGGACGCTCAAAATCAAATTTGGGTGAAAGATTCTGAAAGCGCGTCGAAAATCCAGAACAATAGGTTTTCCAGCCAGATTGGACCATAATTGACCGAGTTATTCAAAAAACGGGGAAGTCATATGATTTTTTCAATCAATCTGAATTTTTCGCCTTATTTTCCATCGCTATTTTTGAAAATCTCAAATAATGGGAAATATACAAGATATTTTTATGAAACTTGGTGTGGTGGCAGTGAAAAAAGTGAGCTTTAATTTGGTACCGGTTCAGATAGCCCAGGTCCCCTAGGGTTTGAATTATTTCAAAAACAAAATTATATTTTAAATCTAAAAAAATGGGATTGAATATGTGGTACTGGATGGAAAAATGGCAACCCATTATATAGCACTACTTCCATTCTACACTATGGAAAAAGTTTCTTGTAAATATCTCTGCTAGTTAAGAAATTATAGGGTTGCCATACTTCAAAAACGTTGAAAAATTCGGGGACGCTCAAAATCAAATTTGGGTGAAAGATTCTGAAAGAGGGTCGAAAATCTAAAACGATAGGTTTTCCAGCCAGATTGGACCATAATTGACCGAGTTATTCAAAAAACTGGGAAGTCGCATGATTTTTTGAATCAAACAGAATTTTTCGACTTATTTTCCATCGCTATTTTTGAAAATCTAAAATAATGGGAAATATACAATATATTTTCATGAAACTTGGTGTGGTGGCAGAGAAAAAAGTGAGCTTTAATTTGGTACCGGTTCAGATGGCCCAGGGCCCCTAGGTTTTGAAATATTTCAGAAAAAAAATTATATTTTAAATCTAAAAAAACGGGATTGAATGTGTGGTACTGAATGGAAAATGGCAACCCATTATATAGCACTACTTCCATTCTACACTATGGTAAAAGTTTCTTGTAAATATCTCTGCTAGTTAAGAGATTATAGGGTTGCCATACTTCAAAAACGTTGAAAAATTCGGGGACGCTCAAAATCAAATTTGGGTGAAAGATTCTGAAAGCGCGTCGAAAATCCAGAACAATAGGTTTTCCAGCCAGATTGGACCATAATTGACCGAGTTATTCAAAAAACGGGGAAGTCACATGATTTTTTGAATCAAACAGAATTTTTCGACTTATTTTCCATCGCTATTTTTGAAAATCTAAAATAATGGGAAATATACAAGATATTTTTATGAAACTTGGTATGGTTGCCCGTACCAAACGGTACCAAATTAAAGCTCACTTTTTTCTATGCCACCACACCAAGTTTCATAAAACTATCTTGTATATTTCCCATTATTTGAGATTTTCAAAAATAGCGATGGAAAATAAGGCGAAAAATTCAGATTGATTCAAAAAATCATGTGACTTCCCCGTTTTTTGAATAACTCGGTCAATTTTGGTCCAATCTGGCTGGAAAACCTATTGTTCTGGATTTTCGACGCGCTTTCAGAATCTTTCACCCAAATTTGATTTTGAGCGTCCCCGAATTTTTCAACGTTTTTGAAGTATGGCAACCCTGAAATGTAAAAACATTTTCTGAAACGATATTTGTTTTAATCGCTGTAATTTCTTAACTAGCAGAGATATTAACATGAAACTTTTACCATAGTGTAGAATGGAAGTAGTGCTATATAATGGGTTGCCATTTTTCCATCCAGTACCACATATTCAATACCATTTTTTTAGATTTAAAATATAATTTTGTTTTTGAAATATTTCAAAACCTAGGGGACCTGGGTAAACTGAACCGGTACCAAATTAAAGCTCACTTTTTTCTATGCCACCACACCAAGTTTCATAAAAATATCTTGTATATTTCCCATTATTTGAGATTTTCAAAAATAGCGATGGAAAATAAGGCGAAAAATTCAGATTGATTCAAAAAATCATGTGACTTCCCCGTTTTTTGAATAACTCGGTCAATTATGGTCCAATCTGGCTGGAAAACCTATTGTTCTGGATTTTCGACGAGCTTTCAGAATCTTTCACCCAAATTTGATTTTGAGCGTCCCCGAATTTTTCAACGTTTTTGAAGTATGGCAACCCTGAAATGTAAAAACATTTTTTGAAGCGGTATTTGTTTTAATCGCTATAATTTCTTAACTAGCAGAGATATTAATATGAAACTTTTACCATAGTGTAGAATAGAAGTAGTGCTATATAATGGGTTGCCATTTTTCCATCCAGTACCACATATTCAATACCATTTTTTTAGATTTAAAATATAATTTTGTTTTTGAAATAAATCAAACTCTAGGGACCTGGGCTATCTGAACCGGTACCAAATTAAAGCTCACTTTTTTCTCTGCCACCACACCAAGTTTCATAAAAATATCTTGTATATTTCCCATTATTTTAGATTTTCAAAAATAGCGATGGAAAATAAGTCGAAAAATTCTGTTTGATTCAAAAAATCATGTGACTTCCCCGTTTTTTGAATAACTCGGTCAATTATGGTCCAATCTGGCTGGAAAACCTATTGTTCTGGATTTTCGACGCGCTTTCAGAATCTTTCACCCAAATTTGATTTTGAGCGTCCCCGAATTTTTCAACGTTTTTGAAGTATGGCAACCCTGAAATGTAAAAACGTTTTCTAGCAGAGATATTGACATGAAACTTTTACTATAGTGTAGAATGGAAGTAGTGCTATATAATGGGCTGCCATTTTTCCATCCAGTACCACATATTCAATTCCATTTTTTAGATTTAAAATATAATTTTGTTTTTGAAATATTTCTAAACCTAGGGGACCTAGGCCATCTGAACCGGTACCAAATTAAAGCTCACTTTTTTCTATGCCACCACACTAAGTTTCATAAAAATATCTGGCTGGAAAACCTATTGTTTTGGAAGTGTAAAAACATTTTCTGAAACGATATTTGTTTTAATCGCTATAATTTATTAACTATTAGAGATATTAACATGAAACATTTACCAAAGTGTAGAATGAAAGTAGTGCTATATAATGGGTTGCAATTTTTCCATCCATTACCACATATTCAATCCCATATTTTTAGATTTTGAATATAATTTTGTTTTTGAAATAATTCAAACCCTAGGGGACCTGGGATATCTGAACCGGTACCAAATTAAAGCTCACTTTTTTCCATGCCACCACACCAAGTTTCATAAAAATACCTTGTATATTTCCCATTATTTTAGATTTTCAAAAATAGCGATGGAAAATAAGTCGAAAAATTCTGTTTGATTCAAAAAATCAACTCGGTCAATTCTGGTCCAATCTGGCTGGATTAAAAATTAAATTTTTGTTTTGTTATAATTCAAAAACTAGGGGGACATATAACATTTAAACCGATACCAAATTAAAGATCACTTTTCAAACTTGTATAAAAGACAAAATACAGTCTAGTGTACTCCCCCTGTGTTGTTTATAAACTAAACAAAATATAAAAAGGGGAGAAAAACAGAAAGCGTATATTGAGTATCCACCAGAGGTGGACCTTGCACATAACAAACAAATTTTCAATTTATTTTTTGATCAATGGTTATAATCTTTAACTTCAAGCTCATATATTAGTTTTCATGTAGTGAGTAAACTAGTTTATATGAATGTTTGATGTTTGGCATAGGATTGTTACCGCTTTCAAAACGTGTTCTGATGATGGGAACCTAGAAAATTCCCGAAATAGATCTATCAACACATTCCTGAAAGGGTCAAATAATAAATTTGAAAACAAAAAACTCTATAGATTATTTGTTAGGACAATATCCTAATAAAGAAATATAGAGTATGGCCTCGAACTTGAATAATTTTCATTTTCATTGCACAATTAAAGGTCGAAAAAAACATAATTTTTATTTTTAATAAAAATTATATCAAACTTTTCATGCAACAATACACCA
>JAEKOY010000721.1:0-20643 GCA_021234595.1 Delia radicum | reverse complement strand
CTTTAAGTTTCCTTGCAATACCAGTGCGATATTGAAGATAATTTTGTGTACACTGAAATAATTATCCTCATGATGTTAATGAAACAATTTCATAGATTTCATTAATTTTTATACATTTCAAATTACGTTTTAAAGAATTAATTCTCAAGTGTTTAACGTATTTATAAAGTGCTTTATTATTTCAACGTAGCTTTGTATTAATTTTGGACTTCTATACTAAGGTTATTATTAGGGTATTCAATTAATCGGGTTTCTAGTTTAATCGGTTAATCGAGCAAATAGCTAATCGGGATTGAGATTTAATCGGTTAATAATCGGTTAATTAAGAATTATTCGGTTAACCGAATAATTCAAATTTGAATAAATAGAATGGTTAATTATAAAAAAAAAACACTTATTTATTGTTTTGATTTTATATATTATTAATAAAAAAAAACAATAAAACAACAATTTATAAGTAAAAAAAAAATAAAGTAAATGAGATCCTTCTTTGTATACATTAGGGCGGGTCGATTTAAAAATCGCTTAACGTTCAAGGAAAATCGTATTCTAGGGATCAAAATAAGAAACTTTGCCCGAAGGAACCATACCTCTAAAACGAATTCTGATGTCCCGACTTATGACCCGTTGGGTAAAATTTTGGAAAAGCCCACTTTGATATTTCAGAAAGTAGGAGGAATCTCTCCAAGATTATGAGAGCTACTCCAGGAGACACGCTAGCAGATTAATTGCATAAAACATCATTCTAGGTGACCGTTAAGGGGTTAAAATTTAAGTTGAAAGAGGGCCTTTTAGTCGTGTTTTTATAGCAAAATGTGCAAATCTCGGGATAGAGATATTTCAGAAAGTAGGAGGAGTCTTTCCAAGATTAGGGTCTCTTTTCTTCTCCGGAAGACGCTCTAGCAGATTAATGTATAAAATATTCGATTGGGTTGGATTCGATTGGGGCACTCTAAATGGGTCAAAGTGGGATTTTTCAAAATTTTAAACTACGGGTCAAAAGTCGGGACATCAGAATTCGTTTTAGAGGTATGGTTCCTTCGGCAAAGTTTCTTATTTTGATCCCTAGCATACGATTTTCCTTGAACGTTGAGCGATTTTTTTGCCTCCATACAAATCGACCCGGCCTAGTATACATATATGTGTTAATTAAAGGTTTTAAAGAGATCTTGTGAAATAATCTTTTAAAAAAAGAATGTCATTCATATTGGAATATGAACATTCACTTTAACAAATAATATTTATAATTTGTAATCAATGTTGTTTTGAATTTTACATTTTATAGTTTTGTAATTTTCAATCAATCAGAAATTTTCTTTGAAACATTAAATTCATTCTTTTATAAAAAATACGATTCCTCGGCCATTCCTTTCTTTAGGTTATGGGCCATTACGGTTAAATTTAAAGAATCCACTGCGGTATATATGTATTAAAGGATTAATTACGGTATATTTAAAGAAACCGCTAAAGTGATTTAATTAAAAAAAAAAAAAAAAGTTTTAAAGGAAATTACGTTAAAGTCGTTAATATTAAAGAGGAATTTCAACTAAGGAACCATGGATAATAAGCCTAAATTTGCAAAACTCGATAACAACAACTATGCGAACTGGAAATTTAAAATGGAACTTCTATTGCGAAAGCAAAATTTGTGGAAACGTGTAATAGAAGGGTCCCGTCCCACGCCAACAATTGATAAAGGCATTGTGATTAATCAAGTCGCAATCGACGATTGGGACATTAAAGACGATGAAGCCAGGGGAACGATTGGATTGCTTGTAATGGATGACCAACTTAGCCATATACGTAATATGAGGACAGCCAAGGACACATGGAACGCTCTAAAGAATATCATGAGAAGAATACCCTAGCTAATAAAGTGTACTTAATGAGATCAATATGCAGCTTGAAACTCGAAGAGGGTGGCGATGCTGTGGCTCATATTAATTCCATGAATGGACTTATTTATTAAATTACGTGATGTAGGCGAAGAAACGTTATCTGATAAGTGGAGTGCTGCTATGCTTTTAAGTAGTCTACCTGAAGGTTATGATGCTTTAATAACTTCACTAGAATCTCGCAAGGAAAATGAGGGTAACATTTGCTTTGGTACAACAAAGGGTTATAGGTGAATATGAAAGACGTTTACATACTGGTAACGGTTGTAAGTGATGCAATATTAAAAGTAGTTGTCAAACCTGGTGCGGTTTGTTATTTTTGCAAGAAACCAGGACATCATAAGAATAATTGTGGCAAGTATAAAAATTGGAAGTCAAAACAGGTCCAAGGAAAGATTGTAAACAAAATAAATTCTGTCGAAGAAACTTCAAACACTAAAGATTTTTTGTTCAAAATGGTAAGAATAATCAGTTTAGTTGGATGGTTGATTCAGGTGCGTCTCGTCATGCTGTAAATGACATAAATTTTTTTAAATGCCTGGATGAAACATATAAGAGCTCTGTTGAACTTGCGGATGGAAAAACTACATCCATTAAAGGTATTGGTTCAGGTGAGTTGACGTTTTATGATGTTAATGGTAATCAACATAAATATTCGGCCAAAGAAGTGTTATATGCTCCATTTTGGTTGGAAATATTATCTCAGTAAGGCAGCTAACCAAACATAATTTTGATGTTGATTTCAAGAAAAATTTTTGCTATATAAACTTTGACAACAAGAATGTAGGTATAGCTGATGTTTGTGGAGATTTGTACATTTTACGGCAACCTGAAAATGTAAATGCATTAATTGGGCATAATGAACATTGTATTCATCAATGGCATCGAAAATTAGGCCATCGTGATCCAGAAGCAATTCGAAAAATGTTTGCAGACAATTTGGTGGATAATTTTAAGATCGTTGATTGTGGTATCAAGGAATTATGTGAAACGTGTGCTAAAGGAAAAATGACTAGATTGCCATTTCCCAAGAAATCTTCAAGTAAGTCAACAGCTACATTAGATTTGATTCACACCGATGTATGTGGTCCAATGCAGACAACTACTCCTTCTGGAAAAAGGTATGTTGTAACTTTTATAGATGATTACTCTGGTTTTACTATTGTACGATTATTATCACGTAAGTCGGAAGTTGAACAAGTTTTTAAAGATTTGTTATGTTATGTCGGACACGTTTTGGTCGTACGCCAAAGGTTATTCGTTCTGATAGGGGTGGCGAATATACAGGAAAGAGTTTTACCGAATTTTTAAAATCTGAAGGTATACACACACAATTAACAGCTCCTTATACACCACAGCAAAATGGAAAGGCCGAAAGAAAGAATAGGACACTGATTGAAATGGCTAGATGTTTACTCATTGATGCTAACTTGCCAAACACATTTTGGGGGGAAGCTGTCACAGCGGCAAATTATATTCAGAACAGAGTTTTCTCAAGATCTATCAATAGCACACCATATGAATTATGGTATGGTACTAAGCCAAGTTTAAACGAATTACATATTTTTGGCTCTAAATGTTTTGTTCACATTCCCTCCGAAAAAAGGCGTAAACTTGATAATAATGCAATAGAAATGATTTTTCTTGGTTATGATAGCAATTCCAAAGCTTTTCGTTGTTACAATAATATAACTAAAAAGGTAGTCATTAGTCGGGATGTCCGTTTTACAGATTTAATAGCAAATAAAAGTACTAATGAGGTGTCTATCGATTTAAATAGAAATGTTAAACCATTATTGATTGAGGAGGAGAATTCCGAATCGATTTTAATTCAAGATTTTACAATCAATAATGAGGATGATACTGATGATCAAACCACAAGTACTGATACACCTAAAGTTACAAAGCCACACAAAGAAGTACAACAACCAGTAAGAGTTTCAAATCGGCCAAATAAAGGTGTTGAACCCAGGAGATTGCTAGATGAAATCTGGACAACTAAAGAAATTAAAGAGCCAAGAACTTATCAAGAAGCTATAGATAGTGACGAAAGGGTGCAATGGTTAGCTGCCATGCAAGATGAAATAGAATCTATGAAGCCAATCAGACATGGGACCTCGTTGAATTACCTGAAGGAAGAACAGCAATTGGAAGTAAATGGGTATACAAAATAAAATATAACGCTGATGGCGAGGTAAGTCGGTTTAAAAGCTAGACTTGTAGCCCAAGGGTTTTCTCAGAAATACGGAGTCGACTATGATGAAGTTTTCGCTCCAGTTGTGTCTCACACAACGTTTAGGATTTTACTGTCAATTGCAGGAAGCAAAAATATGATCGTTAACCATTTAGATGCTAAAACAGCATTTCTTAATGGAAAATTGTCTGAGACCCTTTTCATGAAACAACCGCAAGGTTTTAAAGATGATAACGATAATTTAGTATGCTTATTAAAGAAAAGCATATATGGCTTGAAACAGGCAGCAAGATCATGGAATAATACTTTGCATGAAGTTTTATTGAAGTCAAAATTTACTCAAAGTGTCAATGATCCGTGTTTATATAGTAGTAATATAGATGGAAAGATTTGCTATATAATTGTTTACGTTGATGATCTCATCATAGCCTGTTATACTAACAAACAAATAAAGTATATAGAAAGTTCATTAACAAGTAATTTTGTAATACAAAATTTGGGTGAAATTAAACATTATTTAGGAATTGAAATAACAAAAGATCAAGATGGAAATTTTCAACTTTGTCAGTCTAACTATATTAATAAAACTGTTCAAGAATTTGGTCTTCAAGAAGCAAAACCAATAAAAACTCCAATGGACGTAAGTTACGGTAAAGGAGACAAACCCATACTTCTTGATAATAATACTAAGTATCGAAAATTAATTGGCCATCTTCTATACATTTCCGTTAATACCAGACCTGATATTTCAGCTTCTGTGAGTATTTTAGCTCAAAAGGTTTCACAACCAACCAATGAAGATTGGTTGCAATGCAAACGCGTTCTTAAATATTTGAAATCAACAGCAACTGTAAAGTTAAAAGTAAGTGTCAAAAATCAAGAGCAACAATTACATGGTTATGCTGATGCGAATTGGGCTGAAGAAAGAGAAGAAAGAAAATCTAATAGCGGACGAATATTTTTCTATAACGGCGGCACAATTTCTTGGTCGTGTCAGAAGCAAACTCTTGTTGCGTCGTCTACCTGTGAAGCAGAATATATCTCCTTATCAGAAGCTGCTAAAGAAGCCAAGTGGTTAAGACAACTGCTAGAAGACTTACACCAACCAGTTAACGAACCTACACCAATCTTTAATGATAACCAAAGTTGTTTGCGACTAGTATATGATGATAAGTTCTCTTTTAAAAACCAAGCATATGGATACTAAATATAAAATGACAAAAGATCTAGTGAAGAAAGGTATCATAACTTGTAGTTACTGTCCCACTGAGGAGATGATCGCTGATATTTAACAAAACCGTTAGCATCAAACAAACATGGTTATTTTTGTAATATGTGCAATTTAAAGTGAATGAGGAGGAGTATTGGAATATGAACATTCACTTTAACAAATAATATTTATAATTTGTAATCAATGTTGTTTTGAATTTTACATTTTATAGTTTTGTAATTTTTCAATCAATCAGAAATTTTCTTTGAAACATTAAATTCATTCTTTTATAAAAAATACGATTCCTCGGCCATTCCTTTCTTTAATTCAAATGTTTAGCTTTTAAACGGTTCTTTTCTTTAGTTTTTATAAAACTTGACTTGGAGAAAACTCTTTCGCTGATTGTGGATGTTGGGGAAATCGAAAGTAGGGCATGATAAACAATGTCCAACTTCTCAGTTCTTTTCTTTGTTTTTTCTAAACATATAAAATCCTCCATTATATCATTAAAGTCCTTTTTAGAATTTTTTATATTTTTAATACTATTAATAGTATTATTTAATTCTGATAAAAGATTATTTCATTAATATGAGAAGTTTCTCCTATTATCATGTCGTCATCCGAGTCATGATAAAGTTCATCATTAAACATTCTAGAAAAAAGTTGATTTCCAAACTCCTTAGTTTTCTGATTTTGAACTATATTTTAAAAAAGTATTGCTAGAAGGCAATGTTCCTGAGTTAAGGAATAAAATAAGCGTATTTAAAACTTTAACTCGTCTATCATTTAGTCTGTATTTTAAGCTTTCAATTAGATCATTTGCAATAGAATTGTTGGCCTTCTCCAAATTATTAATTAAAAATTTAATAGTTCCTTCAAATTCAATTAGAGAAGCAGAATAGTCATATATAAAAAATACATAAAAATACAAAAAAAAAAAAGATAAATTTCGGTTAATCGGTTAATCGACACAAATTAATCGGTTTATTGTTATTTGAAAATCTTCAATTTTAAATTATTCGAACAGTTAACCGACAAAAATTAATCGGTTAACCGATTGAATACCCTGGTTATTGTGTTGGTAAAGACGACAGCAATTGTAGTCAAAAACAACTTGAAGAAAGGACGACTAACATTTCATTAAATTCAACTAACATTTATCATTTGTTTTTGCTGTTCAAAAAATCGGTGTTCCCATAGCACTTAACCCCACCGAAGTAAAATAATGAATCAGGGCTATGAAACAAAAAGCTTCAATAAATTCGCCAACTCTACATCAGGTGGCCAGCAACAACTGTTCTAAGACTTATCTACTCGCGCAATTACAGTGTTGCCATGTTTGAAGCCCTTCATCTTTCACCACCTTTCATCTCTCCACTATGCCCTTTCCAATGAAAGCAACACATTAATTAATAGGAAGAATTTCTGAGTGTTTCTTCTCTTTAAAAAAAAAAAATAAAACAGTCATTTGATGTGGTTTGTTTTTTTTAAATGAACTACAAGGTTAGTAAAAAATCAAATTTGTTCTACAAATAACTGACATTTACATTAAAAATAAAAAAACTGCATTACAATCCAAACAACTACATATTTTTAAAGCAAAAGTTCCCTGAGTGTATGAAATTTCTTAAAAAATTATATGAAGCGGTTAGTTCTAATGCATTTTTCAAGAAACCCATGAAGATTTTTATTAATTCAAGGAACTTCTTAATATTAAAAATTTTTCGAAACTGTTTCATAAATTCTGTAAACGTTTCATTGTCGTTATGATTCATTAGTTTTTATTTTTTTTTTTGGAGATTTTCATTAATTCTACAAATATTTCATAAACATTGACTTTATGATACCGATTTCATAGATTCTATGAAAGTTTCAAGTTCCAGTGACAATTTTCATTAAAGCTATGAAGAAATTCATAACTGAAGGGAGGATAATGCTCACAGTGTAGATTTATATTAAAAAAAAAAAATGTTCACAATTTTGCGATAACATTTTGAAAAATATAGCAAAATATACCAAAAATGGGATGAATGATGTAAATATAAAAACCGCGACATTTTTAAAAACTGCAAACCAAAAAAAACTAACTACGTAAGCGCCATCTACCGAATATACAAAGAATATATCATAGATATGGCATCACTTACAACATATGGGAAAACAGTGGACATTAGAGTGAGGTAAGTTTCTAAAAATAGAACTGTTGTGTTGTTGGAGTTGTACTTCTGAGATTATGTATGCAAGAACAAAAACACCGAGTATTGAATAAAACTAGTTTTAATCACAACAAAACTCGACCTGACGATAGCTCAGAGGGCTAAAGCGCTCTGTCTAACGTGTAGTGCGAGTGCATGTGGCATTAGAAATCTATACCACGGTCAGTGATTGCACAGAAAATATCATATAGACGCAATCGAACAAATAAAAACATAACAAATATTACATTATTCAAAAAATTCAAAAAACAGGGTCACTGACGAAGGTTCAATACCAGAAACTGTGCAGTCTGATTCAGAGAAAAAAATTGAAAATTTGCAATGTAGTTATGATTTTTAGAATATACACTCATTCTTCTCTACCACGCCTTTCACAACTAAATTAAATAAAATGCATATTAATTATAGTATTAATTACAATTGCCTGAAAAAGACGTTAAAATTCAAACTCAAAAAAACCTGTTTCCCAGATTTGGATTCATAGGTCTATTAAAAAAGATGTATTTCAAAGCCAGATTTTGTTTTGGTCGTTGAGAAGTGTTATTATTGTTGCTGGATGGTCCTTCGGTTGGTTGGTTAGTTGGTTAGAGAGGGATTAACACTAAACATAAAGAAATGTAAAAAAAAAAAGAAAATCTTAACGAAGAAAAGATGCTCGATGCCCAAAACAACTGGAAATAAACATAATAATGAATAAAAGAAACGAAACGAAAGAAAACCTACATTTAAAGTGTGATAATAATACGGAAACGGAAGTCCAATTAGGATGAAGCTGTAATTTCCGAGTTCAGATTTGACTTGTAACAAGAGTCGACAACAATAACAACATCAACATTATTTATACCTTTAAGTAGTGCCACTACATTCACACCTTAATTGTTATACCCCCCCACACAAACACCCACCCACCAATCAACGAACCACCCTCCCCTTAATGATAACAAGGTAATGATGATGACATTTTAAATTGCTTGAATTTCAATTGTCACACGATATACGAAGAAGGACTGGGCTTTCTTGCTGTTGCCTAAAGGCGTCCAAACAGTTTGTTACGGCTGCTGCTTGCTGTCAATTACAGATTGATTCAATTTCTCTTAAATAAATGTTGCTGTCGATAATAATGATGATGATGTTGACAATGATGGTTGTTGTTAAAAAAACAACTTCAAATTGCCACACAATTTCTTGGAGTACGATATAACGATATGTATAATTTTCATATCGTTTTCGTGCCATAAATAATGTTCATGATTTGCATTATTTTTCTATGTTTCTTTTTTCTATTACATATTCTCTGTTTATTGTATTTATTTATTTAGTTATTTATAGGTCTTTAGGGATAATTGGATTTTATAGCATGATATTGATACTTTATGAAGGTGTTCGATTTGCATAGACAGTCTTTAGTTAAAATGAAAGAATTTTAAAAAGAGGTAACAATTTCTTCTAATCAGCTCTTCAATCGTCATCATGTCAAAGCTTATAAGTTGCAAAAAATCAAGTTTTAGTTACGAGAAACGATTTTAAAAGTCCAAAACTTCGTTACCGCATACAATTCCATTGTAATCAACCAAATTTAAACATTATTAAATAATTTTAATTGTAAGTACTTAAAATTCATCATCAGAATAATTTAACTATATTGTAAACAGAAATTATATAAAATTAACCAAACCACAGTCACATCATTCAAAATATTGGTTATCCTTATCAATATTGAAACATTTTTCTATCGATATTACCATGGGAGCTGCTTATCTGAGATAAGTGAACTTATTTCACGAGCCCGAGTTTTTATTTGTAATACTCGCTTATCTAGTACAGCACATCCGTTTGTAGTTGATTGTCCTGTGTTTCGCACAACGCATTACAGAGAAAATTCGTTTTTTGTGTCGAACGATTCGTATGTGGAACAAACTTCCCGTAGAAGTCTTCCCTGTTACTTACAACTTAAAAAAATTTAAATCAAATATCCACAAACACTACTCCCTATTTCCTCCTTCCCATAACCTATTTTCCTGATCAATACAATGCACTGCATGAGTATGGGGCATCTCCTGAGTATTGGTTAAATTAAAAAAAAAAAAATATACACAGAAAACAAATTTTCAATTTATTTTTTGATCAATGGTGATAATCTTTTACTTCGAGCTCATATAATATATATTAGTTCTCATGTAGTGAGTAAACTAGTTTATATGAATGTTTGATGTTTGGCATGAGTTTATCACTTCTTTCAAAAGGTTTTCTCATGATGGGAACCTAGAAAATTCCCGAAATAGATCTATTAACACATTCCTGAAAGTGGTCAATTAATAAACTTGAAAACAAAAACTCTATAGATTTTTTGTTAGGACAATAAAGAAAAATAGAGTATGGCCTTGAACTTGAAAAATTTTAATTTTCATTGAACACTTAAAGGTCGAAAAAGACATAATTTTTAAAATTAAAACCAAAAGTTTATTTTTCGATCTTTTATCATAAACTATAATGAATAACAAAAAAACATATGATATTGAATCATTGTTTATTATTTAATTTTACAAAATTGTTTCATATTAAAGCAAACGAATTTCAAGTCGAAATTTAAATTTCGAGTATTTTAGGAAAATATATAAAATATTTCGTAAAATGCACACACAAATTTCGTAATCACGTATTTTAGCGCGTTCGACTGTTACACAGATGGTCCCGGGTTCGATTCCCGGTGACAATTAAAATAAATAATATGTATAAGTTTTCTATCACTTATATGTATCGCTGCGCCCACCTTCGGTGTTCCCATAGCACTTAACCCCCACCGAAGTAAAATAATGAATCAGGGCTATGAAACAAAATGCTTCAATAAATTCGCCAACTCTTCATCAGGCGACGAGCAACAACTGTTCTAAGACTTATCATCTCGCGCAATTACAGTGTTGCCATGTTTGAAGCCCTTCATCTTTCACCACCTTTCATCTCCACTATCCCCTTTCCAAAGAAAGCAACACATTAATAAATAGGAAGAATTTCATGAAAAAAAGAAATATTTTCGTGGTGTGAATCAACGAAATTCTTTCGTAAAGCTCAAAAAGAAATTCGTAAAATGCAAACAAAAATTTCGTATATTTTACGAAAGATTTTCGTGATACGAAATAACGAAATATTTCGTACAATGTACTAAAGGTTTTGTATATATTACGTATGGATTATTTTCAGTGTTCTAATATTTAGCAAATATTTTGCTAATTTTAACAAATTATATTGTTACTTTCGACTAACTAAAATTTAGCTCAACTTTAACTACACTGATAAAAATTCTTGCGTAAAAATACGAAAAAATATCAAAATAACAAAAACTTTCGTAAAATAAACGAAATTTTGTGCATTTTACGAAAGATTTTTTTGTTTTGACATTAATTTCGTATTTTTATGCATGGATTATTATAAGTGTAAATATTTGTAGATTCTACGAATTTATTTTTGCTATTCTTATCTTACTAACATATTAACATATTACCTCGGAACCTGTTCATATTAAATTGTGACTTTCGATTAACTAAAATTTAGTTGAACTTTAACTACACTGATAATAATCCTTGCGTAAAAATACGAAAAATATAAAAATAACAAAAACTTTCGTAAAATAAACGAAATTTTGTGCATTTTACGAAAGTTTTTTTTGTTTTGACATTAATTTCGTATTTTTATGCATGGTTTATTATGAGATTCTGAGATTCTACGAATTTATTTTTGCTATTCTTATCTTACTAACATACATGTTACCTCGGAACCTGTTCTAGAACAACTTCTTTTACCACTGGTTATATGGAACCGGGTCTAGAACAGATTCCGGGGAGTCGAAATGTAAGGTTTCACTGTCCCAGAACCAGTTCTGTAACTGGTTCTAAAGCAACCTGTTCTTTTTTGGAGGCAAAGAACCTATTGCAAATAAGACAAACTTTATATAAAAATAACCAGTTGTAGAACAGGAATTAGAACCTGTTTATTATACAGTATAAGTTGTTCTGCAACCTGTTAGTTGGATTTTACTATTTTACTGGGAATATTTAGCAAAAACGTTATTTTGAACAAATTCTTAGTAGTTGTAGCAAAATTGTTTACTATTTTTTTTTTTAACATTTTTAAGAAATTAGGTCCAGCCTAATTTAGTTCCCAATGTTGATTAAAAAAAATCGTATTCAAAAATATTCTAATCTTCATATTTTAAAATCTCATCATCAAACGTTGTAAAATGTGTTATTTAATTAACCACAATTTTGTAAGGAAAAACTTTATTTTATTTGTTAATGTTTTCATTTGTTTGTCAACTACTTTGAAGTAATATTTTTTATTCATCTCTAAAACCCGCATTATTTGAAAAGATGGTTTGTTAACTGTAAGTGTGTAAATTGTTTGGGCTAAATTAAGTTTTCTAATAATTCTTAATAATCTCTTTTAACACACAAAAAAAAAGAAAAAATAACAATATATAAAGGAAATCTTAAGATTTTACAAGATTAAGTCGAACTTCATTTACTTACCACCACTAAAAAATTATTTCAAATTTACACTCTTTACACTGAAAAAAATAATATTGGTTTTTAATTAAAAAATCAATTAAAAATTCAACTGGATTTAGACCTATTTAGGAAATTTGTAACTATTTAATTGATTTAGTTTCTATTAAAAATGTGTTCCTATTAACTAAAAGTGTAATAAACTCATTGGGGGACACACAGGCTGTCACTACTTTTAAATGGTTGTCATTTTACTTTATATAGACAAGTCAGTGAGTGCACAGTGGTACAATACGGTCATAAATTCATAACTTCTTTATTTCTGTATGTAAATAGTTAAAATTTGGAATGTAAAAATCTGAAAAATAAATAACAAATTTTGACGAGACATATACAGTTGTTGTCCAAACTAGTTAGACATATTAAATGTATCAAAAATATACATAAATGTTTTACAAATTGTCTAAATTTTTGGTACGAGGGGTACTATTTATATTTCGGGAATAGCAAAATAATAACAAACATTTTTAAATGAAAATGGCTTTATTGTTTTTCAAAATATTCCCCTTGATGATCAATACACTATTAATTCGTTCAAACCATTTGTCATAGCAGGTTTTCCATTCCTCTTGAGACACCTCCAAAACATGGTTTTTGAACGCTTAAACTGCTTCGTCTTCGCTCGTAAATCGTTGACCACGCAGTTTACCTTTGATATTCGGGGAACAAGAATAAGTCATTGGGTGCCAAATCAGGACAGTACGGAGGATAAGTCATCAATTCGATGTTTTGACTGCTTAAAAATTCACTTGTTTGACGAGATGTGTGAGAGCTCGCATTGTCATGATGAAAAATGATTCGTCTTTGGCGGTTGGTTTTACGAATTTCTCCGAAGACTTCCAGCAAACAAATGGTAGTGTACCACTCAGAATTGACCTTCCTACGTTGCTCAAGAGGAACAGTCACAACATGACCCATTATGCCAAAGAAACAGGCTACCATTTGCTTCGCTGTGCTTCTTCCACGAACAACTTTTGTTGGATTTTGCTCGTCTTGGAATACCCACACGGTCGATTGCTGTTTTGTTTCCGGCTTATACGCATATATCCATGATTCGTCACCTGTCACGATTTTATACACGTCTT
The DNA here is from genome assembly GCA_021234595.1 of Delia radicum. Lineage (NCBI taxonomy): Eukaryota > Metazoa > Arthropoda > Insecta > Diptera > Anthomyiidae > Delia > Delia radicum. The sequence continues at coordinate 7,484 of JAEKOY010000721.1, read as the reverse complement.
TTGAAGCACCACGGTAGAACTTTTTAATCATTTCCTTACACCAATCAACGCGAGCCTTTTTATGAGCGATTGATAAATTATGGGGTATCCAACGAGAACAATTTTTTTTACAACTATCTCACAATATGTCACATGACTATCTGTTCACGCACTGCATTGATGTTTTGTGGCCCAGCAATCGATTTTGGACGACCTTCACGGAATTCGTCGGCTCCGAACTACGACCACGATTGAATTCACTATACCATCGATATACTGTGGTTTTTGAAGGTGCTTTGTCACCATACAAAGAACTGAGTTCATCGACACATTCCTGTTGAGATAATCCACGTCGAAAGTTGAGATAAATAATTCAACGAAAACCTTCATTTGAAATTTCTATTTTTTGGCCAAATTGATTTTCTAAACTCACTGGAAACAAAACAAATAGCACTTGTACATCAAAAGGTTGTGAGCAAAAAATATGTCAAACTTTATTATGGTGTTGCCAGATTTTAGCTACTGACATTAGTGTTGCCAGTTTCCGAAATATAAATAGTACTCCTCTTATACTATTTTTAAAAACTACTTAATGCTTGGTACAAAAAATGATCAAAATCGGACATAGAGTTTCTAAGTAATTCTAAGAGACGTAGAGATATTTAAAATTTGTATATCGCCCGATGAAAAATGTTTCGATATATGTATATATAGTCATATATATAATTCCATATCACATCACATCACATATCAGGTAATCCGAAAAATGGCATACATAAACTTATCTCATGAGTTCCCATGGGATCGCATTTGATCTTAATAATGGGTCTATCTAATTTATATATATAGTTATATAAAGGCTGTTTTTTATACAGGTATAGAACTTTAAGTGGGCAATACTTTTTAACTGGCGGCAGTTTTGTCAGCTGTCAAGTGATTTATATTTAGTTTGGTTTGGCATTTCAACAAGAATAGACTGACGCCTGAACAACGCTACCAAATTGTGCAAATTTATTTTGAAAATCATGGTTCTGTTTGAAATACGTATCGCGCACTACGTCCATTTTACGGTCAACATAATAGTCCATCAGAGCTATTAATTCGCTTAACTATGGAAAGTTTTCGCACCACGTTTACTTTAAATGCTAATATATATGCATCCACAGAGACGTCGTACAGTGCGTACAGAAGAAGTCATTGCTGCGGTAGAGCGTAGCGTAGAGGAGGACCCCAATCAGTCTATTCGGTATCGTGCACAGGAATTGGATATGTGTCCATTCACTTTATAGAAGATTTTGCGGAAAGATCTTGGTTTGCGCGCTTACAAAATCCAACTCGTGCAACAATTGAAGCCACACGATCACCTAGGTGTAGATTCGGTAAATGGGCCCAAAACAAGATTGACGTTGATCCCGATTTTCATAAGCGAATTTTGTTAAGCGATGAATTGGAATTGGCGTGCATTGGCCTCCAAGATCGTGCGATTTAACGTCGCTGGACTATTTTCTGTGGGAATATGTGAAGTCGCTAGTCTACGCCGCTAAGCCCGAAACGATTGACCATTTGGAGGACAACATTCGCCACGTTATTGCCAATAAACGGCCACAAATGTTGGAAAACGTCATCGAAAATGGACCTCCAGATTATACTACGTCCGAGCCAGCCGTGGCGGTCATATGCCAAAAGTCATATTTAAATTATAATGCCGGAAAATTATCTTTCGAATAAAGTAAATTTCATGTCAATTTAAAAAATTCATCTTTCTTTTATTCTATTTCAAAGTTCTATACCTCTATAAAAAACACCTTTTACATAATTTTAATTAAAATTTACAAAACTAATACTAAATTGTCAATAGTAATCTCAGTTTTAATATATCTTATTGGCTTTCTTAGGCTATTTGCATACTGTTCAAAATTGTAAACAATCCGAAAAATTGTATTCAAAATTTTGTATGTGGGACTGTCGGAGTAGTTCGTTTAAGTTAGAGTTCACCTAAAGCGAGTTTGTATTAACAGATGAGTTTTTATATGTTATGAGTTTTTTCCCAAAACGTCGTATTAACCGATAATTAGTCTTATCCGAGTTCGTCTTAAACGAGATTTACTGTAACAATAGCAAAAAGTTATAATTTTTCTTATTTGGGTGCGCATGTCGTCGACATGATCGACGACGAAATAATTCAGGATCGCTCACATTGTAAACGATAATATAGCAAAAAAGTCGCTCATATATTCATCGACGACAAAGCGAAGTATATTGTAGACCATGTGATTGTGATCGACAATGTGAGCGATAATGTCGCTCAGATTGTCGTGTACGATTTTCCGGACATTTGTTTCAAAAAGTCGTCAACAATTTGCTTGGACTGTCGAAGAAGTGTCTTCAACGGGTTACTGTGGGTCGTACACTATGGGTCGTCAAGGATGTCTTCAAGACATTGCCAATGGGGATGATGTACAAATGTGCTTATATATGTTCAAAGTATTGATACATTCAACTTTGATTCCAAAGTAAGAAAATTTAGTTTTTCAACATAAAAACTAATATAATTAATTAATTTTACAGCAGTATACCTTGTAACATTTTTTTTTTGCGAAAAAGGAAAACGTCTATTTCATGCTAGCCAGAGCGCTATAATTAATTTGATATCAACAATTTATTAAAAATCTTGTGTTTTTGATTTTTGGCCAATAAATATCACTGTGCAGTGGCTTTAAACCCGTAAAATAATTTAACATCTTGGCTATAATTGTAATTAAAAAAAAAAAAACTAGAAAATTCTTATTCAAAATATATATTTGGAAAAAATCAACTTTAGACCTTTTTCAAAAATATTAAAAATACAAAATTGAATTAATTAAACATTAAATTGAAATCTATTTTATTTAAGAAACTTTTGATGTGAAAGATTTGGACGACATTATTTGCCGCAGTGTTTTTAAAGCTTTGGATATGGCTAGTTCCCTTCCCTTCCCTTTGTGCTCAATATGTTAAAGTGTTACAAGCTGATTATAAAAAACAATTTCTATAGCTAAATTTAAAACATCATTTTCTTTGAGTGTAACTATTTGAAGTTACTTTAGAGCGACTCTAAAAGTTGTGGCTAAAGTTTATAAAGAATATAAACGCACCAACTTTTATCTGAAAATTAAAATCTTGCCTCTTAAATCATTTCTTTATAGTGGTTATTGTTAATTGTGAATATCTAAATTAATTTACACCAAAAACAAATCAAACATATTACAGCCAAAATAAGAAGGTGACACTTAATTTTAATTATTGCATAAACAAGGAGGTTTAACTAAAAGTTTGCCAATTTCACACAAAAAATATATCTGTGATTTATATAAAATTGTGAACAATTTGCGACAGTTAAGGGCACACCATTGAGTCCGAAAAAATTTTGGTTTTAGATTTTCATGGCTGCTAATGGGGTAAAGTATTTTTCGATTTTTTAAATTTTTGAAAGAGGTTTTCAGGTTGTTCAAATCGTTTTTTGCCCCAAAATTGGGTTTTGTAGACGTTTTTTGAATTGAACTTATAAACTTGGCCAATAACTAAAATTTCTTAGCTTCTGAGTCAACCTGTTTTTAAGAAAATTGTCCAAACTTCTTTTTTAAGTGCATAAACCATAAGTTTCGACAATGCTCTACACATCACATTCACTCAAAATTTTTGATAATCCATTTTTTGCAAGAAAACGACATACAGTGGTTATATCTAAACACCCGATGAAAAAAGATCCAATATAATCATATATGATTATATATAATATCACGTATAACTAAACATCACATCTCATCTGATCCGAAAAATGGCATAAATAAGCTGTTCTCATGGTATCTCATGGGTTCTAATCTCATATAGTTTGATCCGAAAAATGGGTCTATCAAATATGATAAAATTATATATAATTTGATACAATTTATCTAATACATTTTTAATTAAAAAAAAATTTAAAATGTTTTAGCGATCAGTGCTTTTTATTTTAAACCGAATTAAGTTCTACCTACTTGCAATCTATTTATAAAACATATAAATATTAATTTTAAAAAATAATCTTAAATCTTTTTTTTTTTTTTTTTTTTTTTTTTTAATTTAACCAATACTCAGGGGATGCCCCCTACTCATGCAGTGCATTGTATTGATCAGGAAAATAAGGTATGGGAAGGAGGAAAGAGGGAGTAGTGTTTGTGGATATTTGATTTAAATTTTTCTAAATTGTAAGTAACAGGGAAGACTTCTGCGGGAAGTTTGTTCCACATACGAATCGTTCGACTAAAAAACGAATTTCTCTGTAATGCGTTGTGCGAAACACAGGACAATCAACTACAAACGGATGTGCTCTACGAGATAAGCGAGTATTACAAATAAAAACTCGGGCTCGTGGAATAAGTTCACTTATCTCAGATGAGCATCTCCCATGGTAATATCGATAGAAAAGTGTCACACAACCCACATTCCGACGATGCTCCAATGAATCAATAGAGTTGGATACACTACTGTCATTGATAAGCTTCACCGCCCTCCCTGAACACGGTCCAGAAGCTTCAGAATAGACAATGGAGCCCCTGCCCATATATGAGAGTTGTATTCCATTTTTGGCCGGATATAGCTGGTATAAATAGTAAGGAGATCGGATGGAGTGAAGTAAGTCTTGCACCGTTTTAGAAAACCGAGACACTTGAATGCCTCTTTCGACCACTTGAAATACGTGCTTATTCCAACGGACATCACACTGTATTCTCATACCCAGAACATCAAGAGTATCCGATTCCTCAATACCTATACCATCCATAGTTACAGATGCTTTTCATGAACCTGAAGTTAGAACATAGAATAAATTTAAGACGATAGGTGCAACAAAAAAAAAAAAAAAACAAAATTAACGAGGAAGAAAATCAAATGCTTTGATAGCAAAATTTTCAAGTTGAAGACCTACAAATTATTTTAAGAGCAGAAATAAATAGCAAACTTTACACGTCCTTATTATACAAAATAATTATTAATAATTATTGATCAATATGATATTTTGTTTACGAAGAATAAATCTCCCTCTTCAGTACTTCAGCAATTTCAGATTGTCAAAGCAACTATTTTGTTAATCACAAAACAGGATCAGTGGAAGAAAGTATATTGCCGACAGTGGAACTAAGCAAATATTTAATTTTTTAATTTTTAAGAATTATTTTAGATTAATTGTACCATATACACTTACATTTGATCATATATGGTAGAATATGATATATATGGAATAAAAACGTGAAAAGAGAGTCACTTTAATGAATTAGTTTTCATATTTTTAAATAAAAATTGCATCAGATTTGCTTCAAACTTTGAATTAAAGATGGGCAAGTGAGCAGAATTTTGCGTTATCAATCGTGAGTGTGAGCGAAACCCACTTTTAGCCACGTGAACGAGTGAGGGTGAGTAGGGAAAATTTTCGTGAGCGAGTTAGTCAAAACTTTAGCTTGAGTGAGTGTGCGTGAATATAATTTCACCCAAAACATTTTTTTTGCTTTAATAAATATTTTGTTTAATTTTCACCGACAAATAGTAAAGAAGTGGCAAAACTGCATATTCAGAGCAATTTTGGGGTAAACATACACATTTTACCTTTCTTAAAAAAAAAATGTTTGTGGTAAGATTTTATTTGGTAAATTTTGTGATTCACGTGAATCACGCATGAGTAAAACCGGAATTTACTCACATGATCGTGAGCGAGTGTCAGGAGAAAACAATTCTCGTGAGTGATTGTTCGTGAGTGAGTCTCACTTTGAATTGTGAGATTTTTTTTTGATTTAGTATTTATTTTTGCGCTCAATAGATCAAAGATAAAAACTGCCGAGTCCGCGAATCTCGAAAGATTCAATAATTATGAGATATATAAAATCTTATATCAAAAACGATTTGTCCTCGAAACGCGAAAAATCTCATAATTCCATGTTTAAAGCAAATCCGATAGTAAAAAGCTTATAATATTATTCGTTTTATACAATGGGTAACAATTTTTAAATCGGTATAACTCTGAGAACAATAAGAGCCGTTTCAAAAATTTCTTTAAACAAATTTATTACAATTTTGCAATCTTTTAAAATGCATCATGAGTTTTTTTAATTTCCGTTTTTAAAAGATATGTATAAAGCGTTATTTTCAAAATTTTAAATTTTAAAATGACAAAATTTAAAAAAATTACAAAAAAAATGTATACAATATCATAGCCGAAAATTATGCTTTATGCACGTAAAAAGGAAGTTGGAAATTTTTATTTAAAAATGTTGACTCAAAAAGCTAAAAAAGTTTTGTTTATTGATCAGTTATAAGTGAACTTAAAAACACAACCACAGAACCCGATTTGGGGGAAAAATCGAAAAAATCTGAAAAGTCTCTAAAATACTTTGCCCCTATAAGCATTTAAATTAAACTTAAGCAAAACAAAACATTTTTTTTTTGACTAGGTACACCGTAGCAAAACAGTTCGATGCTGATAACAGAATTATGGTTGCAGCTGAGCTTTTTATTGGCGTCTACCGAATTTCTGTTGACGCTAAAAAAATTTTTCTGCGCGGCCTGTCAATATGTAGTACATACGATGAAAATTATACTAAAAAGTACAACTCTTGTAAGACATATAAAAAAAATCAGCCATGGAAGATTTTGTATCTGTTTTTCATACAATAAAACAAAAGGACGCAAATAATGTGTATACAGAAATATTGTGAATTAAAAAAATCTTAATTTAGAAAGGTTGAGGTTAGGAGGAAGAAGAAACCTTTTCTCTAAAAATTATAAACAACTATTAATTTTCACATCAGACTAGACTAGTTTTCTGCACAGGACAGGCGTCATAGTGATTTAAATTTAAATTGTATTATTATTATTTGAGAAATATTTTACTTTTAAATTTTAAAAAATTAAAACCAAAAGTTTATTTTTCGATCTTTTATCATAAATTATGATGTGAGCAGATTATTCAAGTAAAGATCATTTGTTTTTGTTAAACAAAAAAACCGTGCAATGTTTATTTATTAATTAAAAAATTTTCTGTTCGCTAATTTAAAGCAGACTTTATCTACTGACAGGTCCTTACATGTTCCATTTCGCGTCACCGAAATCTTCAGAGAACCAATGCAGAAGGGGTAGAAGATTTTTAACCTGTCAGTAGATAAAGTCTGCTTTAAATTAGCGGACAGAAAACTTTTTTAATTAATAAATAAACATTGCACGGCTTTTTGTTTCACAAAAATCAAATGATCTTGAACTTGAATAATCGTGCTCACATCATAAATTATTATTTGTGTCTTACAATTGCACATTATGTTTATATGGTACATCTTCAAAACAATATGCTGGCCGTAAGAATCGAACCAGGTTTTTTACACTGCAAACGTAACAATACCAAGTCCTGGTGACGGTACCAAAATTTTCCTTGTCACAGCTAAATAACTGTGACTTTAACAGGTTTTCTGTTGTCACAAACCGAAAAATTCGGTAATCACAAC
>JAEKOY010000720.1:0-20683 GCA_021234595.1 Delia radicum | reverse complement strand
TTGGTAACGGCAAGTACTTACAATTATCATTACAATCTCATTATTTTTACAAGGCGATGTCGCCCCCCTTTACAACAGACCTGTAATTTGTTAGGAACCCTATTTTTCAACTAAATTATTTTTGATTGATTAGCACGGAACGACCCTTCCCATGCTGAGAAAATTTCAGAATATGTTTCTGGGACTTATTCTTTGAGAATCCCAAATTTTAAAAAAAATCGGGAGATACATTCCCAACCATTTCCCCACTCACCGCTAATTTTTTTCAATTTTTTTTTTGTTGTATCAGCTGTAAAAGCATATTAATAGCTTTAAAACAAAGAAAAATTTGAGGGTTCTAGCTATTGCACAGCCCAAGATATTGCATTTTTAGAGTAAAAAGGCGGAACTACTTGGAGATTTGGGAGGAAATTGTTACCCTCCATATTTTCGGCCCAGTCTACGTAGGTACCTAAAAATTTGCATTTGTCAGTTGTTCAATTAGTGTAACAATTGTACCAAGTTTCATCAAAAACGGAGGGGGGTCCTGAAAATTCATGATTGATTTCACATAAAATGACCCCTACGTCCTAAACTCTATCATAATTGATAAGTCGCACCACCGATGCATTTTCAGTGTTTAACTGTGTATTTTGTTATGTTAAGGGCTTTTGTTCCTTTTCCTCTTTGGAATTGAAGTACCGTATTTTTGCTTATTAATAAATTTTTGGTAATTACGAATAAAATAACGTACTATCAATAAATTTTAATGGCTTTGATCGAATTCCAGCCAATCTTTTTTCTGAGTATATTTTCTACACTCAGAGAATTCTCTGCACGTTATACATTAATTTTTGCATTAGATCTATTTCACTGGAACTCGTCCATTGAAACTTTTCATAAAATTTATGCATTTTTCATACAATTTAATGAAAATTTTCATTTTATTTATTAAAAATGTTCACTGTTACTCCGTTCATTGGAATTTTCATTAAATTAATGCCGTTTTTCATAAAATTAAAGAAAATTTTCATTTTATTTATTAAAAAATTTCACGCAACTTATGAAAATGTTTCAATTAAAACTATGATTTTTCAAAAAGTTTGAAAAAGTTTTCATTCACATTGTGAAGAAAAACTTCATCAGTTAGTTCATTAAAACTTGTCCAATAAATTTATCTAGTGCGTATTAACCGATGTCCATCTAACCACATATCTTAAGTTTATTCTAATAGACGGCAGTGTAAAAATTTAGTAGTTTTTAGATGTTGCTTTGTTTTAGTCAAGACTTTAGGAATTGTGATCATGTTTTTTTTTTTTTTGAAAAATGTAAATGCTTGTAAATCGTTGTTTCCCGCTACTAATATTTCTACCAAATATGTTGTTTTAACTTCTGAATACTGCTTAGTTTCTTCGTTTTTCAGATTTCCTATCACATCAGCTTGAATAGACAGAAGACAGACAGCCAGACATACGTTTTGTACCCTTATATTTCACCTTCAGCAGTATAACGTTCACTAGTACACACATTTATTCGAAATGCATGCTAGAGTTATAATAGAGACATCAGCAATATGTTATCTTGATTAATTGTATCTCTGCGGCATGGGCACAATATACTAAAAGAATGCCAAAGCAACCGATTGTTTGAATTTATCTTGGTTCTTCGATGAGCTTGATAAGTTTAAAGAGCCCAAAAATTTTCTATTATTTAAATTAATTATGAAAAAATTAATATACAGTTTATCTCATTTATACATAATAATAAGTTTTATAACATTGATTTTAAGAGCCAATACGAAAGTTTTAACGATAGTATTTTGAATTTATCAGAACAGTAATATTTTTCATTTCTATTGAGTTAAATATGTACTTGCGTGTTTTTCCCCCCCTTTTGATAGTTTCTGATTAAATTACAATTACCACAACCGATTTCCATTTGTTACAACTAAAAAATTCGGGCAACGTTGTCAGGACGAATATGTTTTCTGCAGGTTTTTGTCAAAGGCCTAGCATTGAGGGAAAGTTACCCACTTTCTCCGAATGAATCTTACAGACAAATTTATGTATAAATTTTATATGTACTACGAGTCTAAAATCCCGATACTTCGTTACCCGGTAAGATTTATATATCGGAATATATTTGGATGAAAAATGAATTATTTTTTTAAGGAATTTCAATAAATTAGTTTACCCTTTTTAAGTGGATGTTTTTGTGGTCTCAAGTTTCAGATTTATACCTTTATGGAATTCCATAGATCATTAAGGGTAACATTTTTTTCTTTTAAACCCAATTTATACAAAGATTTTTAAAACCTAACGATATATTCAATAAATTAACCCATACCTCTAAAAATTCCGTTAATACACTGATAGAATTTTCCGTTAATACACTGATAGAATAATTCTTCATGATATTAATGAAACAATTTCTTAGAATTTCTTTTGTAGATTCAATGAAGAATTTTATTATATCCAAGAAATTTTATTAGTATTAATAAATTTTCCATAAACTTTTTTTTTATAGAATTTCATAGTTTCATAAAAAAAATTCATTCGATTTCATAAATTATCTCTTCATAAATGTAATCAAGATTTTCTTTAGAGCAATAACATAATTTAAGACTTTTTTTTTAATTTTTCATAAAACTCCATAACTTCATTAATTTTCATACATTTCAGACTTTAGTTTTAAGATTTAATTCTCAAGTGTTCAACATATTATATAAAATATTTTTAAAATTAAGAAATTTTTCATAAAAATTTTATCACAAATTTTAGAGTTGGGGTCATTTACAATAAAAAAAAATATGAGCACAAAAACACTTTTTCAACTTCACACCTTTCAATATTCGTAAAACTTATATATAATATATGGGGAGTTTCATGTCAAGTGACCCAACTTTAGAAAGCGATGTCTTCCGATCGGGATGAAATTCCATCAAAGTTAGTAGTATTGGATAGTAGTTATGTCACAATTTTTCAACACAGATCGGTCAAGAACTCTCTGAGTTAGAGGTGGTCAAAATTTAACATTTTGGCCAACCAGTGTTTTTTTCATCCATGTTACTTATTACCATATTGTTCTCAGCAAAATGTGTCCTAAATAGTTTAGATAGCTATTTCTTCAATCTTTCGAAAAAAATATTTAAAAAAAAAATTTTTTTTTTTGACTATGTTTTTCCAAAATAAAAAACTTTTTAGCTTTTTTTTCAAAATATGCCCATTTGTATTTTTTTTTTTGTGCTCAAAAGATAGCTTAGGTCTTTCCTTAAAGAGCTTTTTGGTCGCTAAGTGGGGTGCGAGTGGGATATCTATAAAAAAAATGTTTTGTAACTCAAGAGCCAAATTTTTTTTCAATATTTAGCATATACACTATTTTGAATTATTTACCTTCTAAAAAATTCTACTGAGAAACTAGACAAATTAACCTTTCCGACGGTATGTAACACACCTAACTAAAATTTCATACCCTCGATACTGTAATACCACAATATGTTAACCTCAGGAATAAAATCACTTTTTTTCTATAGAAATGTTGAAAAATTATTTTTTTTTATTTATTGGTATTATTTTTTTATTTATTTTTTTTTTTTAACTCCTGAACTTTGTATGGCGTCATACCAAGGTCTTTATGCAAAATTCGTCTGAATGATGTCTCCGAAATGTTCAATTGTTGACAACGAAGGTGAATTGATGTTGATGGCGCTTCTCGCACACTTTCTGCCACAGCAGCAATATTCTCGGGGTGTACGCACTGTTTTTGGCTTTTCACGCTTTGGTTTATCGATGAGGATGCCAGTTTCTTTCACTTTTTTCACAAGATAACGAACATACGGAAAAATATTCGTTCAACGGAAGGATAAAACTAATTATCTGTCAAATCAGACATGAGCTAAGTGTTACCATTCAAGAATAAGCACTAGTTAAAAAAAAAAAAGTTAGATGGCGGGACCCTTTAATTAAATTAATATATAATAATAATAAAATAATAAAAAGATAAATAATTTAATAAAATTTAATCTTAATCACATTAGATCCATTTATATCATAACGATTTTTATACTTAATTTATTGTAGCTGATGAAGTGTTTAAGTTTTGTAAATTTTCAAATACCCAGTCCTTTCATTCCGGATTATTTTTATTTGCTGCTTTTTTTGTCAATCCTTTCTTGGCGTTACTAGGTTCAGCTGTTGATTTCTCTGGCAAAAACGCAATGTTTGGCCTCAGTTGGGTAATTTTGTGAAGCCAATTTTGACGTCCTCGTGTTCAGATTGAAATGTTCCCTTCAGGTTGCAGAGAACCATTCTCTTCTGCATTTGAACTTTCTTGCCATCGATTCGTACAGACACACAGGCTTCTATCAGCCCTGGCATCAGGCGACTCATATCATCCTCGCTGATTAAACTGAGTTACTATAGAGCTTCAGTTTCGCACTCTAAAGTTTTTCCGTTCTTTTTGTTTGGGGATGTAAAAATCCCATGCTCAGCAAACCAATTTTGAGCAATTCTTGCTTTTTGTTGAGACGTTCCAAACTCAGTGATTATTTTTGCACAACTCCATGACGATGGAGCAAGCGTGAGAAGTTGAATTCTTTCAGCTCTACTCTGTGACGTTTTGTATTTCTCTTTTATTTGTTCAGAACTTCTACTGGCATCCTTATGATATTGGTTTTGACACTCATCCTTTGAACTTATACCTTCTACTGAAAAGTTAGAATTAACATCATCATCAACAGTTCTACCATCATTCTCATTACCTTTGTCTTCATCTGGAATTACTTCAACTCAAGGCTAATTACTGTTAAAATCCGGTAATTCTTTCAACTTTCCGCATGATCCACAAATTAGCAACCGTTTTGACAGCGTAGGGAATTTTTTTAATAAGCCGTCGGAAATATTTCGCATATCTGATGATGTGTGTTTCTTTTTTAAAGGGGTTAAAACAAAAAAACAACCATGAATTTTATTTTCAAGCTTAGCCTTTTTAGGAGCCGTAGACATTGTGAAGATTATTATATAATAAATTATGTAAATAACATACGTCTAAACTTCAACGCTGTTTCTAAAGCACTGATTTCCGAATGTCTTCAGAATGACAAAAAAAAGTTTTTAGGATAATTTTAACCAAATGTTACTAATAATAATAAAAATAAACTACCTGCTAATTTTTACCTTTTAACATAGTGTTAAAATAAACGACATGTTAACTTCTACCTCTCCAAACACTTTTTAAAGTCAAGTGTCATAAATAATAAATAAACTGGTATTTCGGAGAATGGTCATAAAATTTTTCCACCTGATAAAACCTTGTCTCTGGGGCACCTGATATTTTGACAATAAAATTCACAATTAATGTTACGTGCGCTCAAAATTACCTATCGGATTGACAAAAAAAGCCGCAATGAAAGGCAGATACAAGACTCAGAAAAAACGTTGGGGGTGGAAAAATGTTGGGGGTTTAGCATATTGTGAGTATTACCAGTATCGAGAGTATGAAATTGTAGTTAGGTATTGGGAGCATGTGATTCTCACACTTCCAAACAAAAAGAAGGGGAAAAACTAAAAATTAAGTATAAAAATAGTTATGATATAAATGTATCTAATGTGATTAAGATTACATTTTATTAAACTATATATATATTTTTTGTTTTTTTTTACTATTATTACATATTAATTTAATTATTATTAGAAATAAATAAAAATAAAATAATTTTTCAACATTTCTATAGAAAAAAGTGATTTTATTCCTGAGGTTAACCGTATTGTGGGTATTACAGTATCAAGGGTATGAAATTTTAGTTAGGTGTGTTACATACCGTCCGAAAGGTTAGTTTGTCGGCAAAATTTCAGTTTATGGGGACACCCCTGGAAAAAAAAAAATGCCACGCCCCCTTAAATGACCCCCAGGAGTGCGAAAATCATAATGAATAAGGGGGCTCACGCCCCCTTATGGGCGTGGCAGTCGAAAAAACGACCCGGCCCAACCTACGTAGACAATATGGGTATCAAAATGAAAGCTAATGTCTTCACGATTCCAAAAATAGCCGTAGTTGCCAGATCGGGCGATTTTTTAGCCGATATGGCCATTTTGGCAAAATTTGGGGTGGGGGAAATTTTTTTTTTCCTTTTTTTTTTGCTTATATTTTGTTAAAATCAAACAAAAATGAGCATTTTGTTCTCGTGTCAAGAGTCAAAATCATTTTTTGCCGTATTTTGGGAGGCAAAGTGCTATTTCTAGCACTTTTTAGAAATTTTGGGAGGCCCATGTTTGGAGGCCCATATCTCGGGAAGTAGGAGGAGGAGGTCCAAGGTTTTGGTCTCAATGGCTTCTTTGGAACCTCCTCTAGCAGATCCATGCATCATTCATATGTTTGGGTGGGCGCTAAGGGGTTAATTTTTGATTAAAGCAAAGTGCTATTTCTAGCACTTTTTAGAAATTTTGGAAGGCCCATGTTTGGAGGCCCATATCTCGGGAAGTAGGTGGGGGAGGTCCAAGATTTTGGTCTCAATGGCTTCCTTGGAACCTCCTCTAGCAGATCCATGCATCACTCATATGTTTGGGGTGGGCGCTAAGGGGTTAATTTTTGATTAAAGCAAAGTGCTATTTCTAGCACTTTTAGAAATTTGGGAGGCCCATGTTTGGAGGCCCATATCTCGGGAAGTAGGTGGGGGGAGGTCCAAGATTTTGGTCTCAATGGCTTCCTTGGAACCTCCTCTAGCAGATCCATGCATCATTCATATGTTTGGGTGGGCGCTAAGGGGTTAATTTTTGATTAAAGCAAAGTGCTATTTCTAGCACTTTTTAGAAATTTTGGGAGGGCCCATGTTTGGAGGCCCATATCTCGGAAGTAGGAGGAGGAGGTCCAAGGTTTTGGTCTCAATGGCTTCTTTGGAACCTCCTCTAGCAGATCCATGCATCATTCATATGTTTGGGTGGGCGCTAAGGGGTTAATTTTTGATTAAAGCAAAGTGCTATTTCTAGCACTTTTTAGAAATTTTGGGAGGCCCATGTTTGGAGGCCCATATCTCGGGAAGTAGGTGGGGGATAAGTAGGATAAGTACAAAATTAAGAAACGAGGAAAACTCTTGAAAGCTTCTGATTGGTTAATGAACATTTGTTATACTGGCTTCGCTTAGTAAAGTTTTTCTGCGTGACCGGCCTACGGCCGGGCTTTTTAACTCCAGTATGTCTTAATTCTAGACGGCGGGGATCTCGAGTGCTCGGCCTCTGGCCGAGCTAAAAAGAAATAAACAAAAAAAAGTCCTTCCCCCATTTTATAAAAATTAACATATCTTCCTCAAATTCTGGACGATCTGGCAACTACGGGTATTTTTGGAATCGTGAAGACATTTCCTTTCATTTGATACCAATATTGCCTAAGTAGGTGGCATGGGTCGTTTTTCACCCACGCCCCTATTTAACAAAAATGGCCGTATCGGCTGCAAAAAACCGCCCGATCTGGCAACTATGGCTATTTTGGAATCGTGAAGACATTAGCTTTCATTTGATACCCATATTGTCTACGTAGGTGGGGCCGGGTCGTTTTTCGACTGCCACGCCCATAGGGGGCTTGAGCCCCCTTATTCATTATGATTTTCGTACTCCTGGGAACATTCTGAAGGGGATGGCATATTCAGATTTTTTCTCTAGGGTTGTCCCCCATAAAACTGAAATTCAGCCAATTTGTCTAGTTTCTCAGTACACACAAAAAAATAGTTCAGAAAAATAATCAATAAACCCGTTTATTGAAAACAAAAATTAAATTCAATAAACCTTCGTATTTGATTCAACAAATATGTTTATCAATTATGTGACTCTTAAAAATAAAATTCAACAAACTGTATTTGATAAATAAATTGTTGAATATTTTGCGTTTTTAATAAACAAAGTATTTGAATCAAAGTAAAACCTATTTTTGTTTTTATCTTGTGCCGTTATTTTGATTTTTTTCGTTTTACTTTTATTTAAGCAGTATATACTGCTTAATGATGATATACTCATATGATGCAATTTAAGTCAGTGGTGGTATTTGTCATTTTGTGTTTCGTGCCAAAATTGCAAAAAAAAAGTGCCAAAACCATTTCAATTGTTCCAATTACTCGGTGTTACAAAATTAAATTAATTCCACGTTTAAAAAGACCTTGTGTAGGTTGTACCTCTGGCTAGGCATTCTTTAGGTCGATCGACGGTTATCGTCAACTTTTCGAAGTTAAATTACGCCCATATTACATACACTCATAGGAAAAAGTGTGTAGAAAAATTAGTTAAACTAACTAAAAATTAATGAGTTTTTCTGCAAGGGCATTTTTAACTAATTTATAGTAGTTTTTTCTGCTATTTGTACAGACATTTTTCTATCAATGTAAAAATTATAGATAATGTTAACAATTTTTGGTTAAAAGCATCCATTTTCCAACATATAGTTTAACATTTCCAAAAGTTTCATCGTCAAAACGATACTATTTTAGGATCTCATTTTTTTTCAAAATATAATTTTTTTTTTGTTAGAAAGTGTTTTGCAACCGTCAGACAATGACAATCGTAATTAATTTTTTATATTAATTACTGTAGAATATTTCTTTAGTTAGTCTCTTTACAGGAAGAAGAAGAAGAAAACATTTTTATTGAAAAATTTTACGGACACAAGGGATACACCAGACTGCCGCAGTTTCGTCCCCCTCCTGGGACTCGTCAGTGGTTAATTTATGTGTCAATTGAACAAAGTATTTTATATTGTTAATTTTGCTCTATATGAAAAACTTTTTATTTTTTGGTGTCGTACTGTGATTTGAACTCACAGTCTTAGCATCAAAGCTATGCATCGTAATCTCACCTCTTAACCAGTTGAGCCACGGTCGACACCAGCGTTGACTGCGACTAAATTGGAGTTTGGTCACACTACGTACACACAAGTATTGTTTTGATCAGAAAGAGACAGAATTAGCTAATACCAATGCACAATTCATTTCTCAACTAGAATGCTTTTTCTTCTTAATCCTATCTCTTTTTCACAAGTAATTATCACGTTTTATGATGCGCTTTATTCACATACAATAAGTTGGATACCAAGTGTAGGTTAGAGATTGAGTCGCCGTTAAGCAAGTTTATTCAAATTTTATGTTAGAAAGTGTTTTGCAACCGTCAGACAATGACAATCGTAATTAATTTTTTATATTAATTACTGTAGAATATTTCTTTAGTTAGTCTCTTTACAGGAAGAAGAAAGAAGAAAACATTTTTATTGAAAATTTTCAACTGTAGTGGCTTTTTAATGTAGTAGCATTTCTTTAAAAAAAATATTTATTTTTCTAAATTTGTTTTGAAAGTTCCTTTAATTTTGAGTCAAACTGAGTTTATATTTGTTGAAATAGATATTTCTGTCAAAGATATAACTTAAAAAAAAAAAAACACAAAATCTGTAAATAAAAAGTGTCAATCTGCCATTCAGATGTACCAGCATTGTCGTTACTGTATTAATTGTGCTAAAAGTAATTTGTTAAGCAATAAGCGTTGTGAAAAAATAAAACAAAACATTAAAGAATAAAAATTAAATAAAAATGGTTGGTATTATAAATTGTTCAATATGCAACGAAGTTTTTGTTTGCCCAGAAGTTTTGTTTTTACACCTGAAAGAGCATTATACTCCACTTGGTACAGTTTTTGTTTGTAATTTTGATGGGTGTTCGCAAAAGTTTACAATGAAATATAATTTTAAAACCATGTTAAAAAACATTTCAAAGACTGTACTCCTACGCCATCGGTTTTACGCGATTCATCTAATCCATCAATTTTAACAAAAAATACATTAACAACCAGTGATTTTAACCAGTTAACTAACGCTCCAGAAAATTTCACCCCAATGGATATCGGTGACAACAATTTCGGTAGTGCCCGCGCCTCCTATTTCCAATTTTAATTATAATAATACTTTGAAAGCTGTAATAAACTCTGGAATTAAATTTGTAATACAGTTACATGCTAAAAATAATACACCCGTGCTGACGTTATTTTCATTACAAAAATCAATTGAAGATGATATATTAAATCCGGTTTTAGATTTCATTGAGGATTGCCTAAATAATATGGTTTGTGATAAGAAAACAATAACTCATATAACAAGTGATTTAAAGGGTTTGTTTAAGAATGTTAAATCAGATTATATGCTTGAAAAATCTATGACTGATATGGGGCTTATACAAAAAGCCCATACATTTAATATTGAAGACAATTTGAATTGCAAGGGAATAATAATGCCCCTAAGTTTTCAATTAAAAAAAATTTTTGAAAAAAATGATTGTCTGGAAAAAGTTTTAGCTCATATGGAGGCCATTGAAAAAAGTCCAAAGTTTTCCAATTTTATTCAAGGAGAGTTATGGAAACAAAAAAAAGTCATTGTATCCAAATCGGATTTTGGTTCCATATTTTTTGTATGATGATGACTTTGGAATCAACAATTCTTTGGGATCGAAATCAAATAAGCAAGCAGTGTGTAATGTATATTACAGTTTACCTTGTATGCCAGAAAAATCTTCTGCGGTAAGTGATGTTTTTTTGGCGTGTTCCATACGATCAGAAGATGTTAAAAAATATGGCAATAGCTGCTTTAAAAGTCTTGTTGAGACAATCAAAGATATGGAAAGAAAGGACCAACAAAAGTTTATTTTATTATGGGTCTCATTTGGGCAGATAACCTTGGATTAAATGTAACTCTTAATTTTGCAAAATCATTTTCTTCTGCAAATCATTTTTGCAGATTTTGCATCATTAAAAAGACAGATGCTCAAAAAGCCGTTAAAACAAAATTCCGAAATTTTAAGAATAGAATAACTACAGAATTTCATAGAAAATGAAACATTGTCTGAATCTGAATTACAGCAAATTGTGTTTTTAATGATATTCCCTCATTTCACGCCACGGAAAACTACTCTGTCGATATAATGCATGACATATATGAGGGCATATGCCATAATATATTTTGCTAGTCATTGTTATACTTTATCCAAAAAATGAAATATATAAATATTGATGATATAAATACAAGAATAAAAATCATTTCCTTATTTCAAATGTGATAAAGGTGCTAAAAAAATCAATTTTTCAATCAAAGAACTTCAAAATGGTCGGATAAAAATGTCAGCTAAACAAATGATGGCATTTTGTTTTTACTTTCCAATTTTATTTGGAGAATATATACCTCATAATGACGAAATTTGGCAATTTTTAATGACATTTTTTGAACTAATAGAAGATCTATTATGCTACGAAATTTCAAATTCGTTAATTGCAAAAATTCGAATCAAAATTGAAATAATAAATAGAGACTATCAAATATTATTTAAAAAAAAAACTTATCTCGAAATTCCATATATTAGTTCATTATCCAATGATAATGCAAAAATCGGGTCCATTAAGAAACTTGTGGAGTTTCAAATCCGAAGCGAAGCACAAAGAGTTCAAATATATGCTCACATTATAACATCTAGAAAATTTGTTCCTAAAACATTCTCTATAAAACATCAAATGAAATTTGCTAATTATATATTATACGCTGAAGCTAGCCAGGATTATGAGTTTAAGAAAGTAATCACTGATCCCAATATAAAAAAAGAATTTACGATAAATTTGAAAGCGACAATATTTCTATATATTCTGAGGCAAAAATTTGGGGATATAAATTCGAACAATAAGTCTTTTATAGGAAGATTTCAAAATGATGTCGATATCTTTGTGGTTCTTTGTCTAATTAAAACCCCATGTAATAAAATTTTTTATCTGCTGTAAAAAAGTAATTGTTACCTATGATCCACATTATGCAGCATTCAAAATTACAAAAATTTCAAACTTGTACGAATTTATACCTTTAAGTGATGTATTGGTAGTGTCGACCGAACAGTTCGGCCAAAAAACTATATTTTGTCGGTTTTTTGATATCTAGAGGCAATGATGACAAATTTTGGTATTGGAAACATGTTTGTTGAGCCGATTTAATTCTATTTTGTGTATAAAATTTAAGAGAAAAGCCGAAGTTAGCTATAAAGTTAAAAGTTCGGCCGCCGAACTATTTTCAATTTGGCCGAACTTTTTGAGGCCGAACAGTCAATTCATTGCTTAACTACAGACTTTTCTTTCAAATTTGACACTCAAAATAGCATCTAATCAGCCCAATAAACATTTTTTCCGTCCGCCAAATTTGTCCCATAATGCTTTAAAATACCGAATACAGACTAAATGCATTTTCTGACCGAACTGTTCGGTCGGACACTAGTAATTGGTCCACCAGTTAAAAAAATACAAACTCCTCTGGCAAGACTTTCGTAAAATTAAAAGAGTTTAATCAAAGCATATACTAATTTTTAAATACCTACTTAGAGTGACACTCAATCTACAGCTGTTGACAATAGCCTTTATGATTTGTTATGCATGTGGAACCTACAACATCTATATACCCACTTCATCGGTAAGATTTGTTATTTTGATTATTACCTGTAACTAAATAAGATTATGAATCAAATTTAAAAATTTGAATGTGTAAAAAGAAACATTTTCTATTAAATATTCTGACTAAAATCGTATCTAGGTAGAGGAATAAAATTTATGTTCATATTGATTTTTAATTATCCCGTTTCATTTAACAGGAACATCGAATTACAACATGAAGTACTGAAAATTTTAAAAACTAAACATATTGATATGCTTTTTCTTAGGCCCTCGCTGTTGGAGATCTAGCAATTTTTGAAAAAAATTTTGAAATATGGAAAGCAGCAAATGTTCCTATAATAACACCAACCGTTCTGAAATCCCATCAAATGTTCCTATAATTACATCCCCACCACAAATGCTACAAACAAAAGATGTTCTCCGTTATGACGATGCTTAAAGAGTCACACAACGGAAAGTTATTCTTAAGTACTACGAAGATAAAAAAAAACTCCATGAAGAGCAACGACAAGTACTTATTAAAACCATTGCGTCATATGTAGAAGCTCACGGTATCTCAAGTTCTGTCGCAGATTGTTCGGAAATGGAAAAGGAAATTTGTTCCATTTTTTCCAACTGAAGAAATTGGTAAATGTGTTTTATAATATTCCCTATTAAGATATATTTTTCACACAGAATCTATTTTATATTAGGAGTACTATAGTACAGGAAAAAGAGGAAAATTGTATTCCAAAATATATAATTTAAGACGGCAGTCTAAGAGTATTTTTGATTCAAAGGAAAAAGTAGTACCACAAAATTGTAAAGAATTCGGTAAGTTTAGAAAATTCTTCAATTGTAGATTTATTTTAATGTTTTTTTTTTAGTTGCAGAGACGGACGCAGCCATTGCACTTGAAAATCTTCGAAACGAAAATGTGTCTGCGGACGAATTTGATATATATTGGAGAAAGTGTTCTCAATATAGATTTCAACAAATAGAGAATTCCAAGTCCACAGCAGAAATTTTGAAGGAATGGCCAGAATATTTAAAACCGTCAGGATTTCAATTGGTAAGTTTAACAAAAAAAACATTTGTTAACTCAGCAAACTTAGTACCCTAAATATTAACAAAATATTTTTTAAAAATTAAAAAAAAATATTTTGAGATAGATAAATTGGATAGATCAATAGTTTTTGTTTAATACATAATTTGTATAAATTGAAACCGTTTAAAAAACGCGAAAATTATAACTTGGCTCACATTTGACCTTACTTTTAACACCTAAACATATCCAAGTTTCCTTAACCTCTTTACTGTTTGCGACGCATTTTTACGTCAGGCTTTCAATTTCTTTTATCGAACTTAACACTAAATTTACAACCAAAGTTAAAAGGAGTTCAATTTCTTTCTACTACACTTCTTATAGAAAAAATTATGCTCTTTAATTTGAGATATTACATATTAAATTCCTACCCTTTATTCAAAAGTTATTTTAGGTTTGTGAGGATGATTTTAGGATGATTTAGGTTTTCTCCTAAAAAACTATTAAAACGTCGGGGGATTTAAATGATATGCAACCTTGATTTAACGTCATTTAAATGCTCTATTAGATTCTTGAACAATATATTTTTAAATATTTTTTTTCGTCTCCTATGATCAATTTATTTTTTAAAAATTGACATTTTAATTTTCTTTTAAATATCTTTATTTAGTAGCAAAAAATACATAAAACGAATTTTCAAAAATCGGTTAAGAATTGTGGCCTGAAATTTGCTCCAAAAAAGTGCTTTTGGGAAACACTGTGCCGCGCCAAACAATCATGCCATTCGATTTACACACTCCGACTTCAATTAAATTCACCATAACTGTTGTATATTACTGATTACACAAAAGCATTTTAGTAAAATTTTAAATTACCTATTTCGGGAACCAAAAGGGGTGGGTTTCGAATGTTGAAATCTAGTAATATACAATCGAGAATTCAATAAAATCGTAGATCGTTATTCCGAAAATGAAACATCTTTTCGTTGTTAGTTTCATATGGATTTTGGTTACGTTTAGTATGGAGTATCACATTTCTTTTTTAATTTTGTAGGACACCGCAAAATCTAAAAACAATTTTATTAGTTCTATTATATTTTGACAAAAGTAAATTTTTCTTCAACTTTACCTTTTAGCAATTTGTTTAATACTTTTTTCGTTGCATATTTTAAAATATTATGATTTTTTTTTTTACAATATCAGTAATTATATTATTGTTTTCTTGTGTGTTGTACTTCAACAAATGAAAAACAAAACAAACTGAATGAAAGCAGAGTTGTACTCATTGCAGACAACAGTGAAGTGAGAATTAGCCATACGTAGACGGAACGAAAACGAGTAAAGGCCTGAATCAGCCAGACGTAAACATATAATTTTTATTCATATCAAATGAACAGAGATACTTAGTTTAGTTGTTTGTAAAAAATAAACAATTTTTAAAATAAAAAATAATAAAAAAATGAATTCTATCCGTATTCATTAAAATATTTTTTAATATAATAATTTCTTAAAAAATATGTTTTTTTTATTCATATCAAATGAATAGAGATCATTAGTTTGGTTGTTAATCTTAGGTACGTTATTTTACTCATTTCAAAATGCAAGGATTTATATTTTTAAGTAAACATAAATATTTTTAAGTATTTAAATACATACATTCAGAAAATAGGGTGGTAAAATTAATAAAAAATTCATACTATAGGAATAGCGTTTGGTTAATAATAAATTGCTTAAGCATTGCATTTTAAATGCAAAGATAATGCTAATAAAATTTAATATATTACACCTAAAATTTAATTTTTTTTTTTAATAATATTTTAGAAATAATATACAATTTAAATGTTTAATTTTAAGACGATTTTTTTTTTTGATTTTAATAAGGCTAGATGTAGAAAATACTCAATCAAAAATACACGCAAAGAAAAAAGAGGCTATTGCTAAGTGGTAAGGTAACTACAAACTCATTAGCTGATTGCTTTATCATTTTAGTTATTTTAAAATTTAAATAGATAAGGGAGAAATAAAAAAAATTGAAGTCTTATTTTTAAATTAGAAGTTGTTATTTTAGGAGAAAAGTAATTAAATTATTAAAAAAACTTTACGATTTAACTTTATGATACGATCTGTCCGATTTTCATAAAAGGTAGTATATATCTCACAAATTATTTTATAAAATATATCATTATGTTTTTAAAAACACACATTCAAATTTGTTTATTATTTATTACAGATTGAAATCGATTTTGCCCTTAAATATGTAGATGCTAAAGAATTAAATCGAAATGGTCATTTTATGAACAAAAGTTGATACTCATACTTAAAAACCAAAATAACTAACGCTTTTGCATCCAAGCAACTCCAAGATTTAAAAATTTGTGATGAAGGTAAACCTCTTATTTTTACGTCAAGGAACTTATCCATAAAAAGCTATGACTTTTTATGGATAACTTCATAAACATTTATTTTTATGTAATTTTTAATTAAAAAAAGTGTTTTTTTTTCCATTTTAGAATCAAAAATCTTTGGTATTTTTTACACAATTTATTTTCCTCCTCAACAAAAAACTGTTATGGATGATAAGGGCGCTAAAATTAAAAAAAAATTTCGGTGTTGGACTCTCAGGAGTCTTTTGCAATAATTGCTAGCAGCGAAAAGGAACTAGAAATTAAAATTAGACCTCCTAAAGCTACAGATGGTGAACATTCAGCCCAGATACTAATTTTAGGTACTTTAACTGAAGTAAAACAAATTTTTATTTATTTTGATGGTGTAAAATATATCATCCTGAAAATATTGACAGCTGTAGATTTATTGTTTAAATGTTTTTTTGTATTTAATCTTAAATTTCCGAAGGAAGATCTGAAATATTTTATATATTTTACAAACTTTTTTACGAAATTTCATCTGAAAAATCGTACAGCAAATATGTACGGTTCGAAATGACATTTTAAATTTAGAATAAAGTATCAAATTAATTGAGAATTAAAAATCTAATATAACAATATATTAGATTTTGGAATATTTTATGTTATTTTATAATTACATTGTAAATTTTTTTGCAAAATAAAATGAATTAAAACAATAACTTTTTTATTAAAATTTCCAAAAATTCAATAAAACATTTTATTGAATTGACAATTTTTTATTTGATTATTTAAAAATTTTCAATAAACTTTTTTATCAAATCAATAACTTTTTTTATCAAAAATAATAATGTAAATCAACAACTTTCTTTATCAAAAATAAAATTTAAATCAACAACTTTTTTTATTGAATATGTGAATTTATTTATCAAATATAACATTTAAATCAACAACTTTGTTTATTGAATATGTGAAATTTCCGTTGTTGAATAAAAAACAAAATATTTTCAACAAATCCACTTACAATTTTCTTATTGAATATGTGAAAATCGTTGTTGTACGCAAATCAACAACTTTCTTTATTGAATATGTGAATTTCGTATTCAAATATGAAAATCATTTTTTGTGTGTGGAATTTTTTATTTTAAGGTTTTAGAAACACTTACACACAAATAGGATATAATCAAATAGTGCATATGGGTTGAACCATCTCAACTCAACTTAAAATATGGCTGTTTTTTACATCACTGTTTCCAAATTTGCTGAATTTTGGCAGGAATAAAGTGTATCAGAGAACTAAGAAAATCCAAAATTTAAGTGAAAAGTATTTTAGTTACGCAACATCATCAAGGTCGCATTTAAAAAGATTACCTTTAATTACACATAGTAGAGGTAAATATTTTACAAGGAAATTAAAACTATATAGCACGTACATTAGACTGGTTCTTATTTTACGATTTTGCGATTTTTGCTGCTCCTATATGCCAAATTTGTTCTATGTCATCTAAAAGTCTATGGTGAAAATTTGAGCCAAATCGGATAAAGTTATAAGGTGGCGCAAAATGGCGCAAATGGGTCAAAGTTTCGACGATTTTTCCAAAAATGAAACAAAAAATATTTTTTTTTAATTTTTTATTTTTTCGAAATAAAAAAAAAAAATTATTTTTCGTGTTTAATTCTGTCATATTTATTCACATTTGAAATATAATAATTTTTTGGACAACTTATAAAGTGGTCTATTTGGTACCAAAAATCCTATATTATTTTGGAGTATTTTCACAAACCGCAAAATTTAGATAGTGAATTATTAGGTTAGTAAAATTGCAAAACTTAAAAAAAAATTTCTTGGTTCCACAGTATATAAGATGGGGAATTTACGAGAAAATTATTAGAATTTATCGCTTTCCCAATTTTCGTGTGCAGCGTTTTAAAAACTGCGGATTTCAAGGAAATGACATTTTTTGTATGTAAAATGTTGAAATAAATTGTGGAGAGCGTAAATTACCTCCAAATAACCAACTATTAATTTTGTATTATTCATTAGACTATAGAAGATAAAAAAAAAATATTTTTTTTCCAGGGTCATAATTAAACCATTGTATCTGAGGGGTCGTAACAGGCCAAAATCGCAAAATTGGACCGTTTTACTAAAGATTTTTAAAAATAGAAATAGTTCAAAAATAATTTTGAAAATTTTTTTTTTGTTTTTCTACTAGAATAGAGGTATGACTTAATGAAAATATGAGATTTCTAAAAAAATGTTTACCTATTATTTCCTGATGTCAAAAATATCAAATAAATTTAAAAAATTTTCATCATATATGTCAATATAAATTAGAAAAATATAAATAATATTAATTTATTTTGACTAAATTATATAAAACAAATAACTTTAATTAATTTCATAAAATTTTAAATTTTTAAGAAAGTAACCCTTTACTGCATTTTTTTTTATTTGTTTTAAGATTTAAGCTAAATCGAAAAAGTTTAATTTATAATGATAAAAGGTTTTTAACGATTTTATTTACTTTATATTTACATTTGTACGCATTTATAAGAGTTTTAAATATCATATAATATTTAAATTGATAAAAACATTTAAGTGGCTTACAAAAAGTTTTTTGTTACGAAATAAAACATAAAATCATTTTATATTATATATGAATTAGTCAATAAGTTTTAAATTTTCATTATTAAGATTTATATTTACAATGAAATTTTATAGTTAATTTTTTTTTTTGTTTTTTATAAAAAAATAATTAAATCTAACTATTTTAACAGAATAAATATAAAGTATTAATTATTATAAGAGAATATTTATTACAGCTGGGATTCTTCTTACGGTCCTCCGCAACGATCTGCAAAATAAACTGTCGTTCAGTTTATCCATTGTTAAAATATTATTATACTCTTGAATCAGTTTTACTCCCCTTTCGGCTACGTCATTAACTACTGAGAGCTTTTTTAGTTTGCAAGACCATTTTGGTAATTAATGTCATTTTCCATGTTGATGGATCTTTACAAAGAAATTCAGTGTTGATGGAAAATCGCTTAAAGAGATTTTTGGAACCAGGAGTTAAAAAAGATGAAAACTCTAGATTTTTAAAGGAAACATACTGATTTTCATGCAATATGTATTTCTTCGGTAGCTTACAGTTTTCAAAACCATCTTCAGCTTCAAAAATAGCTTTGCCATGTTTTCTTTTATTCTAAATGGAAACATTGTCATCAAATAACGATAAAGCTACATTTTCTGGAGCAAGGTACCATAGATGGTTTGAAAAATTTTTGCAGTTACAATACTGAGTTCTTCATCGATATTCTTGTAGTTTATTAAATCGATCATAAATACATAGTCGTGATAAGGAGCACTAATTGCATTTGTAGAATTAAACCATGCTCGAACATATAATCGAGCAAGAAACACATATTCTTTGTAAGGAAATTTGTCTTTTTTTGTAATAGAAAAACTGGTCTTGAAATAGATATAATTAAAAGCGTAAATTGCTTTCGCCATCCATCTGGCATGACACTGCTCCAGGAACCCTAAATACAATTCCAGTTTTAGGGATTCCGCCGAGAAATATTAAGTCAATTCTAATAATTCTCGGTAATCATTTCTATATTTGATTTGGGGAAGATAGGTGGAATTCAAGAAATTGAATCATTGTGGTGCGTTCTTCGACAGGTAATTGATTGGATCCAGTTACGAAGCTTTTCTGGTCGATTTTAGTCCAATTCTCTCTGAATTTTTAAAAAGTAACATTTCGGGACCAGATGTTGGAGTCATTATGAGTCAAAACAGGATCTCAGTACTAACTCAAAAATGTGATGACGACAAGGAAGGTACAGCAAGTCACGGTTTTAAAAACTTTTTCTATATTACACACGCTCCATTTAACCGACCTGTGTTGCTTGCTGTAGTGTCAAAGCAAAGTGCCTGCACTTTGTTAGTAACACCCCATTTTCTCTACAGCTTCAAATACCGCTTCTCCTTGGTCTGCTCCAGATGATGATTCTATATCTGGGACTCCTAACAATTGTTCCATTCCTTGAAATGTAACAAGTATAGCCAATCGATCAATTTTTCCAATACCTGTGAGTTGTGGAAGAAGCTTTCCATCCAGTGTACGACTAATTCTTCACATGTGGCAAGCTTAAAATTTTTCTGAATTTCTGTGTGTCTTCATTTCTAAAACTTTTTCCTTAGTCGGTAAATAGAAGAACGATTAAAAAAAGGTTTTCTACATTTTGTCCGAAAGATTCTGCAGCAGCCATTACAATATAGACCCCATTTCTATCTGAAATCTTGCACCTGTCGAAAAAACTCCGAAAGTCGTGGAGTAAAATAACTGTTCACAACCTCTTTAATTACACAGTTTTTGCAGTTGGTGTTGATATTAGTTTACCTCTTTCATCCATCTAACTACTAGAAGTGAATGTTGTACAATTTCCATGTCTTCGTAGAGTCTTAAGTTGTTTGAATTACTATGTTTCTGCAAGTGGTTCGCTCCCTCGAAGTGGCTCCTCAACTGCAAGTGGTTCACCTACTCGTTCTTTTTGACTTGGGTTGTTAAAATCTGTTTACGCGTTGTAACCTTTAAAATGATTTATGGCATCTGAAGCAGCAATGTCAACAAGTTGTCCAGCATTTGAACAAATGTAGCTCGTTTTTCGATCTCCTTGGATGTTGTTCGATTTGAAGATTTCCTTAAAGATTTCCAATTTGTAGTTACTTCTTGAATGGCTAAATTTGCACTTTCCATCACTGTAAGTTTAACAATTTTGTGATTATAGAAAAAAAACACTTAAAACACACGATTTGATGGCAGCTTTGCTCCTACGATTTGATATGTAATTCTTCCAACAAGAAAAAT
>JAEKOY010000719.1:0-20703 GCA_021234595.1 Delia radicum | reverse complement strand
TTAAGCGTTAAGCTTTAAAAAGACTTTAGAAAGTATTGAAAACCGCTTTAATTTTATTGTAGAAAAATCAAAACGGAACCCTCGTGATAATATTACTGAAATAATATTTAAATAAGCTTATGCCGCTATTTTAGAATAAGCTTATGTCAACAATTGTAGAATTAGCTTATGCTTACAAATTAGAACAAGCTTATGCTACCAATTGTAGAATTAGCTTATGCCTACTTTTGTAAATTTTTTATTATCGCCCCGATTTTCAGAAATTTTTGTGACTGTCTTACATTTTTGTGACTCTTACCTAGAATTTTTTTTTCAAGGTAAGATAGTCAGACAAATTTAGGACAATTACAAAAATGTGTAAGAATCGGGCCTTATGTTTGAATATAAGAAATTCACATTTATTTAATTTTTTTTATTAAGAAATTTTTATTTAAGTTTTTGGAATTGAAAAACACTTAAAAAATAATTTTAAAAAAATCAATTCATTAAAAATTCAAGTTTTTTACTTATTGTTTTCACTTATTGTTATTATTTTTATTTATCAAATTATGACAACCGCACTATCTTCGATCAAAATTGACAATGACAATGCAAAGTAATCAACGACGTACATACAGAATTTAACGGGACTTTGCTGCAGCGACATGTTGTCAGCACGTTGTAAAGAATACTACTTTCTCAAACACGGTTGAAAAAGGCTTTAGTATTTTTTTTAAAAAAAGCTTATTCTAAAGTACTGTTATACTTTACTTATTTTGTGGTCCATTGGGATAAGTCAAACGGAAAGTGTGATAATATTAAGTTTGTCAAAAAATTAAAAAAGAAAATACTGTGTGTTTAGAGTGTTTTCGTGACACAAAAAATTAAAGAAACTGGTATTTTTTCAAATTATATAAATTAAAAAATTAATCCGGTGACAAATTAACATGTTTTGCTGACATATTAACTTTTGTCAAAAATTCGTAAATTTTTTGGAAGCAAAAATCGTCGAATAGTCCATTTAGTTATTTTGGGTGTTAAATATCGTCAAAATGACTATAAATCGTCAAACCTGGCAACACTGCATGTGATTGCTTCTAATGCATACATACATACAGGCACGTAGCTAGGAATTTGTTTCGGGGAGGGGGGGGGGGGGGGCTTTTCGATTTTTTTTTGCACACTAAAGTAACAGCTTTTTCTTTTGTTTGCTAAATTTTTGCTAAATTTTTACCTACACGTAATGGGCAATCATGTATTAAATAATAGAAATAGCTTTCTGATTTCATTTTGAAACAAAAAACTCCTGCATAAAGTGCATTTCCTTAAAATGCATTTTTCATTTATTACTTATTGTGTTCATTATTTTTCGAATTTTGATGTCTATATTGCGAAACAACGTTATAATCTGTTTGATCACAAATTTGAAAATGTTTGTGTACTTTAAGTTGGATATGCATCGTTATTGTCTAATTACGGTAAATTTTTAGCTAAATATTAATTTTTAGTTTAATTAAATAAAAAAAGGATTATGCGGAAAACTTTTTGAAAACCACGAAAAATAAAATTGCGTTACTTTATATTTTTATGTGCTAATATACGTCTAGGGTAGCTAAAACTTGATAAATGTAAAAAAAAGTAAAAAAGTTTCAACTTCTAATAACCCGATTAAAATTAATATAATGCTTTATATAATCGTACGAAATTTAATATGAGTCTTAATAAAGTTTATCCGAGAAATGGGCATAATAATTATATTTACATTAGTTTAGTTTTAATTTGATAATATCAGATTAAATAACATCCGTATAATGACGAGATACAATTTAATACGATTTTATACAGCGGTATAAATTTATATGTGAACTGATACTGAAATATACAAAATAAGCTATAGTTGTGTCCGGTTTTTGATTTTAAAACTTCATGAAAATGCAAAATATCTATTAATCCTTTCAGACTTTAGCCACTTGCAAAAGGTTTACAACTTTATAATTTGTAACAAATTCCATAGCATTTGGAAATTTTATTATATTCAAAAATAAAAAAATATAAATGAAGATTTTGTGGTATTTATTAACTTACACCATTGAATAACAAAGACGGAAAAAACGTTGAAACTAAATTTAGAGTTTTAGATTGAAAAAAATCTTAGACTAAATTAAGAACTCATAATGTTACAAATGAAACAAATTCTTTTTTTAGGGTTAAGAACCAGAAAGAAATCAATTCAAAAGACAAAAATTGGGGGTAAATTTTGTGTATAAAATTATACACAAAATGATGCAATTAATTGTATTGTATTGATGTAATACATATTTAACATCCAAAATATAATTGACAAATTTTCTAGTGTGACTCTGCATGTGGTAATACACAATTTTATCTAAAATAAAATTGTGTTTTTTAAAATATGATATAATATCAAAATATATATTATTTTGCAATGTCTAGGTATATAAATATAATGCAATATACAATTATACGCAACTATATATGACATCATATTAAATTTTTTCTACGAAATTAATTTTATATATGAATTTATATAATTATGTCCGGTTTAATGCACTGGCAGACAAAACCTTATAAGTGCATTTAAAATAATGTATTTATAATGACGGTTATAAATTAAAGATTTATAACCGTCTAAAAAACAAATTAAAATATCCTATATAATTTGCCTGACACTCATAAGGAAGTTTTTCCGATGGGTTTCCTTTGAAATTAAATTCGGATAGGTGATAAAGCAGCAAAAATATATGAAAAACGTATCTATTTTTAAAATTGGTGGTGAAAATTAACACATTTTTGTATGAAAATATGTTTAAAGTTTAGGAAATTTAGACTTATTTAAAAACAGCGTTCAAATCTTCGAGAAAACACACATTTTGAAAACCATTTTGACACTATGTCGTGGACCCCGGCTGCCACTTATTTGAATTATTTTAACAAATTATTCCCTATTTTTTCCCCTTGTTCATATATCCGACTTCATGTATTGTATTAAAAAAAAATCGTAAATTTTACAAGCAAGCGTGATTGTAGTCTGAAAGAAATAATAAAGAAAAAATATAAAATTGGAAAATTTAAAAATATACCTGACATCGCCTAGGTCTTATTTCCATCGCCTAGGTCTTATTTATTTCGTATTTCCAATTCACTTTGATTTATATTTTGGACAATTTCAAACGCTTTTCAAATTGTCTTTAATCAATTTTTTAAATAAAAACCCTTTAAAATGTCTAAAAAAAACTACATCGTTATTACTGGTTTAGCTGCTTGATTTTAAAATGTCGCATTTCAAGGAGCGCCGATAGAAATTTGTTTACATTTAGTCTAAAAAGAAATTGAGAAAATTTGAGTCCCATTGGACCACGTTAACATGTTATGCATATCGATCAAAGTTTGAGGCTTAAATTTGTTTCAAAAAATTAAAAAAATATGAGATATCGAAATATATATCGTAAAAAAAAATACTTAAAACTATGTTACCAGATGCGTGCGGTAGCAAACCAAATTTACCAAAAAGATTGCACTGTAAGTAAAGTAACGACTTTTACGGCACAAGTAAACTTAATTTTGAGTCTTAGTGGTGGCTCCATTTAAAAGATTATGTCAAAATACACAGAAAAAATCATTGTCAAAAAAAAAATTCAATTAAACTTTTGTTCGACTTCAAACTTACTTTCAATTAACTGTTTAATTGAAAATGAATTTGGTATAAAAAAAATTCTCAGTTTTTATAACGTTGAACAACATTGAAACAAATGCAAAAATTTTAAAAAAGTCGCCAAAATTAAAAAAAAATCGTTTAAAGTTGAAAATTCGCGTTTCTTTATTTTGGACGTTTTTTTTTAAATTTTTTTTTGAATTTTGGCGTTTATTTTGGGAGTTTTTTTAAATTCTTCCGCAATTTTGAGGATTGTTTTGGCAATTTTTTTTTTTCAAATTTTGCGATTTTTCAAATGGTCTAATTTTTCCCAATAGTAAACAATATTCAATTAAATTTTTAATAGATGTGAATAAAACTATATGTAATTGAAAATAATATTAATTAAATAGATACAAATTATTTTAGTTGTTACTACAATTGCAATCAACACGACCGAAATTTAGTTAAACTTTTGCTGAATCAACAAATATTTTAATTAAAACTCAAGTTTAGTTTTTTCTGTTTAGTTTGCATTGTCTCAAACAATTTTTTAATTATATTTTAAGTCAAAGACTTCGAAATCTCTTATGAAAAGATTTTATTTATTGCTTTTGTCGAAAATCAACTCCAACAATGATAGCCGCCCATTTGCAGGCGATGTTTCTAACGAAATTTTAAGATTCGAATCATATAAAACTATTTCCTATTTGATCCAAGTCAAAAATAATTATTTCATATAAAATTTATCAATAACATTGTTACTTTCTAAACGAATTGTATTAAGTTTTTAAATTTGTCAAATCATTTCGGGGGGGCTCTAGACCCCAAGCCCCCCCCTAGCTACGTGCCTGCATACATACCAGTTATAAAAACCTTCATACATACATACATACAGGGTGGCTGATGCATATTGTTACAATAAGAAATTTAAATAACTTTTTTTTATTTTTATTTCTTTGTTTTTACATTTGAAAAAGCCATACATTTTTAATAAGTATTTTTAATGGCTTTTAAGAAACAATTTATTTAAAATGACTAACACGCCTGATGACATCAAATGCAAGCGAAATTCCGTGCAAATTACAGAGAAAATTCCAAGCTAAGGGGCAAGTCTACTGCGTTCAATTGCTTGTTGTTTGATTTTTTTAAAGGAGAGAAATGAAAATCGTTAAGCAGAACTGTCCGTATTGACTGTCTGGTGATAAATATATGAGCAAAAATATTCCATCTCGAAACTCTAGAATTTACTTGTATTGCAGCAACTATGGCAACAATTGTTTCTTACATTCGAACTGAGCAATTTTGATTAAAAGGCGTCCTAATGATTGTTCCACGATTGACAAAATAATTTACGAGCCCAATCTGCTCGGAGGAGTGCCGCCTAATGTGCCCGTTAAGTTTGTTTATGCGGAAATGCCAGCCCCCAAAGCATTGTAGTGGCGCGCAATCAAAATGTTAGTTTCATTACCCCATTCGTTCATTTCCTTAAATTGAAAGACGAATCAATGAAACCAAAAAAAAAAAATAAATCGAACCGATTAATAACTCAGAAAAAAAGTTATTACGTTTTCTTTTGTAGTGACATTTATCAGCCACCCTGTATTACAAAACAAAACAAAAAAACAACAACTATATTTTGTGGGTTTTTCCCAGATTTTTTTTAAAAAGAACTACAACTACTTTTACAAAGTGTGTATACCCTCCGCACTATGGGATGGCAAATTAATTTACAAACACGCTTGCGGAGACATACATAATGAAATAATTATTAAATACCCATTTACATTACGACACATATGTTTATACTATACATCACATAAATCAAACAAAAAGTGTAATAAAATTAAGTTTGTCAAAAAATTAAAAAAGAAAATAGTTTATGTGTTTAGAGTGTTTTCGAGACACCGAAATTTAAAGAAACTGGTATTTTTTCAAATAATATAAATCGAAAAATTGATCCAGTGACAAATAAATATGTTTTGCTGATATATTAAACTTTTGGCAAAAATTCGTAATTTTGTTGGCAGCAAAACCCATAACATCATCATTTAGTTATTTGGGTATTAAATATAGTCAAAATGACGATAAATCGTCAAACCTGGCAACACTGCATGCGATTGCTACTAAACATACATACATACATTCCAGTTATAAAACCTACATAGATACAGGGTGGCTGATAAATATTGGTACATTAAGGGCCATTATTACAACTTGCCTTTAAAGTAAATGTTAGTAAAAAGTAACTTTAGCTAAAATGAGAAATAAAGTGAGCTATAATGTTTTTCGTTATTACAACTTCCCAATAAAATAAAATTAATATTTTTGATAATGTGGCAGCACCAAACTAAAAACCGATTACTGGTTTATGAATTGGTTTATAAAAATACGTAGTGGCAACGTACTTTTATTTATTTGTTTACAAACAAACAATAATTTGTGAAATTCGGTTGTGAAATTCGGTATTTTTTTCTTTTTCTTTATAGAGCAGAAAATGTGGTAACTTTAAGCACATAAACCTTACGTTTAAAGTTAAAGGCAACAATGTCTTCCCTTTAGCTTATGGGTCACTTTTAGCTTAAAGTATACTTATAATAACGAAAAACTAATAATCTGTCAGATCACATCCGAACTTTAGCTATTGGCAAGTTGTAATAATGGCCCTAAGAAAATCAAATAACTTTTTTTCAATACATATAAATATTTTTTTATTCTTTCATTTGAAAAGCAATAAATTTTAGTTAGATTACGCCGATCGTTCATTTTCCTTAAATTGAAAGACGAAGCAATGAAACAAAAAAACAAAAAAAATGGAACCGAATAATAACTCAGAAAAAAAGTTATTACGTATTTGTTTTGTAGTGGCATTTATCAGCCACACTGTATTACAAAACAAAAAAAACAACAACAATATTTTGTGGGTTTTTTTTTGTTATTGTACGTGTTGATTATGACCACGGATGGTAACCGATTCTATGTGGTTATTGGCTTCGTGAATGCTATTTTCTTTATTTCGGTAACGTTATTTTAGGGGTAACTATATTTAAGTTATTTCGGTTGCGGGCTTTTAGTGTTAACGGTATTTTATTTATTTCGCTAGCGGTATTTTAGATATAAAATAACGTTACATTTTAGTTATTTCGGTAACTTTATTTTAGGGAAAGATTTTTCAGTTATTTTGGTAACGGCATTTTAAGGGTAACGTTATTTTAGATATTCAGGTAATGTTAATGCACACCACAATTCTTAGCCCCATTATGCCCGAGTTTTGATTACTTTCTTGCTTATATTTAAAGAAGTTTTTTTCAGATCTTGGTAGATTATTTCGGTAACGGTATTTTTATGGTATTGAAATTTTAATTATATCGGTAACGGTATTTTACGGATAACGGTGTTTCAATTATTTCGGTAACGGTATTTAAGATATTGATATTTTATTTATATCGGTAACGGTATTTTACTGATAACGGTATTTCAATTATTTCGGTAACGGTATTTTTGGGTTAACGATGGTCAGTTGGAAGGGGTTTGAATCGGTTACAGTAATTTAGCGATATTGACTGCCATCCCTGATTGCGTATATTCTTGTGTATAAGCATTGAATGTACGTATGTATGATGAAATAAATAGAATATTTTAAAATTTGATTCAAAATTTTAAGAGGTATTCCCACATTTTCACTCATAACTTTTGAACGCGTTAACCGATTTTGATCATTTTCACTAACAAACTGCTCATGATATCAACAAACAATTTGACTGAAAATTAGCAACACCTCTTCTGTATTAGCGGAGTATTTTGTATTAACACAGACAGACGGACAGACGGACAGACGGACAGACGGACATGGCTATATCGATTTCTCTATTCATGCTGATCAAGAATATATATAGTTTATGGGGTCCCAGATTTTTTTAAAAGAATTACAAACATTTGACAAAGTGATATATACCCTCCTGCACTATGGGATGGAGGGTATAAATATGAAATACTCAAAATGTTCAATTTCCGACGAAACACGTTCCGATATAATCATATATGGTTGTACATCCGATGAGATGTAATGTTTCTATCTAAACATTACATCTCATCGGATCCAAAAAATGGCATACATAAGCTGATCTCATGGGATATAAGCTCATTTAGATTGATCCGACAAATAAGTCTATCAATTATTAACAAATTACTTATAATTATTATTTATTCCATTATTAACCGAAAGATTGTACTTTCAAATAAAAAAAATTTTTGAGAAAATATTCAGTAGTTTTTTTTTATAACATTTTCAAATAAAAAAAAAGTTATTTGGCGGACCCTTTATAATAAATTAAGAACGCTAGGTAAAACAAAAAAAGCACCTTTTCCGAGGAAGATAATCAAACTATTTGTTCGCAAAATGTTCAAGTGGAAGATCTGCACATTTTTTCAAGAGCAGAAACAAACAGCAAACGTTACACTTCCTTATTATACAAAATAATTAAAAATAATAATTATGCTGTCGGTATTATGGATCAATATGATATTTCGTTTAAGAATGATAAATCGCTATTTAGTACTTCAGCAATGTCAGATTGTTCAAAACAACTATTTTGTTAACCACAAAACAGTAGAACTAAGCAACTATTTCATTTTTAAAATTGAAAATTTTGAATTCATTACGCATGGCATAAGGGTTGGGGATTTCATTTGTTTAAAACAACAAGTTTGTTACGCTCTTCTATAAACCTGAACTGGTTTTAAGAGAGTTTCTAAAAAAATAGTAGACTCATTCCATATAAAAAAAATATTTTTTATATTGCGTAATTTTTAAATTTTTTATTTTGATTGTGTATTTTTTTTTTTTTGTAAACTTATAAAAATTATAAAAAAAGTTGCAACATAGGGCTAAAACTTTTTTTTTCTTAAATTTTTACCTATCAGCACATGATGGACAATAATGTATTAATAATAGAAATCGCTTTTTCAGGTCATTTTGAAACAAAAACCTCCCGCATACAGTGCATTTCCTTAAAATGCATTTTTTTTTCAAGCTTTTACCTTTAAAGTTTTATCAGTTGACCAATAATACTGCACAACATATTTTAAACAACTTTTTAGTTATTTTGTTCGTTATTTTGCGAATTTTGATGTCTATATCGCGAAACAACGCTTTAATCTGTTGTATCGAAATCCGAGAAACACATCAAATTTTGAAACGTTTGTATCCTTTAAGTTGGATACGCATCGTTATTGTCTAATTACGTTCAAATTTTAGCTAAATATTAATTTTTAGTTTAATTAAACAAAAAGAGAATTATGCGGAAACCTTTTTGAAAACCGCAAAAAAATAAAATTACATTATTATGGACTGCGGCTAGGGTAGCTAAAATTTGCTAATTGCAAAAAACAAGTCAAAAGTTATAACCCTAGTGCACGCCGAAACTTTTGACTTCTAATAACCCGATTAAAAAAAAATAATATGATGCGTTATATAATCATACGAAATTTAATAAGAGTCTTAATACAGTTTTATCCGAGAAATGGTCCCATATTATTATATAAGTTTGCATAAGTTTAGTTTTAATTTTTTATATCAGATTAAATTACATTCGAATAATGGCGCGATACAATTTAATCCGATTTTATATAGCGGCATAAATTAAATATCTGAACTTATACTAATATATACAAAATATGCTATAAATGTATCCGGTTTTTGATTTTAAAACTTAATTAAAATCCGAAATATTTGCGGAAATAATTACCGTCCAATACGGGTTTTGCTTCAACATTATTAATCCTTTTACATTTAAGCCATTTGCAAAAAGTGTACAACTTTATAATTTGTAGCAAATTCCTTTCCTTTCCATTTTCTTTTTATTTTATTAAAAAAAATCTCTGAAATTGCCTAAAAAATAAGTTGTTTGAGAAAAAAAAACTTTGAAAATGAAGATATTATGAAAATGAATATACAGTGAACTCTCAAAAACGTGAACTAATTTTTGCAAGGGGTGTTAGTGTTTCTGAATATGTTCACATTTGTGATTGAAATTTTTTTTAACTATGTTACTACAGAATTGATCCACTTAGAATAAATTCTGTTCCAAGTAATTCAGAACCAATCATTATAGAAAAATATTAACATTTTAAGAAAAAAATATTTCCTATTAAAAAACTTTCTGATTCTGGGACTTTTTAAGTAGACCAAATTCGGAATCTAAGACAAGTAAACTTTTTGCATACCCAAATTATTGATTTTAATACGTTTTTGATATTTAACAGTTCTTAATTTCTAATACATTTGCTATAAAAATAACTACTAATTCTATTTAAATTTTATTCTATACGTTTTAAAACAATTTTGATATCAAAAATCTTGTTATAAAAGAATAACTCAGGAAAAGAGTTCTTCTGTTCACGTAGTTCACGGTGTTTACTATAAGAACTTGGTGAAATTATTATTCGGGGATTCCCCAAATAACTAAAATATTGAAGAAAAAGAAACATTTCTTATAAAAAAAATGTGTTCACGTTTTAGAGCTATTGAACTTTGTTCACGTTTTGGAACAGTCAATGTAAAAAAAAGTGTTTATCATGGAATTTAGTAACTTACAACATTGAATAACAAACACGGAAAAATACGTTGAAACTTACTTTAGCTTTCTACATACATATTTATATCGAAAATATGATTGACAAATTTTCTAGTGTGACTCTGCATGGGGTAATATACAATTTTATCCAAAATTAAATTGTGTTTTTATTTTATTTTTATTTGTACTAGCTGACCAGGCAAACGTTGTTTTGCATTCAAATTTTAATTGTAATTAATTCTTTAAATCAAGAAATTTCTTTTACGCAAATAAATAATTAAAAAAATAAATTCACATTAGTAAATCATTTTAAAATTTGTAATTTCATGGGAAGCCCAACGCCTCTTTGTCCTTCTATCGCCTTTATTTGCTGAAGTATATAAAATGAATAGCTGAAAAACAACTGCCATAACAATTGCGACGTCACCTATTACCGGTGCATTAAAGCGCCGCTCATGCTCACCAGCCGCTGTCTGGTCAGCTCACAACCGTAAATTCATCTGTCGGCATCTGGTTTGAATAGACGGATGAGGCTGTTGTGTTCGTGTAACATAGCTTGAATATTAACATAGGTTTTTTGTAAATATTAACATAGGTTTTTTGTAAATATCTTCGGAACTACATAACCGATTTAAGAGTTTGATATCTCATTTTCAGTTCGACTACTAATATTTGTAATTGATGGACTCGTACAAATTTGAAGGCTATATAGCTATTATAGAACTCTAGATATTTAATATTAATATTAATTTTGTATATGAGTTAAATAATCACTTTGTATGGGAGCTGCCACGCCCACTGGTATGATCCCGCCCAATTTTCCATGACTATTCATAATATAATCAACGTGCACAAATTTCTAAGACTCTGGCTATTATAGAACTGTAGACATATGATATTAAATATTTACTTTGTATGGGAGCTGCCACTCCCACGGGTCCGATCCCGTCCATTTTTCCTGATTATTAAATCAGTAACATATTGGATACTGCAATGTTTCAAAACTCTTGCTATCACAATAGTCAAGATATATGATGTTATTCAATTTATGTGGGAGGGGCCACGCCCACTTGAAATATATATAGCCGAAACCCTAATTTGGACTATATCCTTTCAAATGAAACCGGTTTGGGCCAAATCGGTTGGATAGTTTTAGAGTCTATAGAGGACAAACATACAAACATTGTATTTTATATATATAGATTTTGCAATGTCTAGGTATATATAACGTCATTATTAATTGGATTAGTTTTAGCGTATTCTAAATGCAATATACAATTATATATTGAGCGAGATGCGATAAGACGCACTAAAATTTTTGGACGAAATTAATTTTATATATGCAGACAAAAACTTATAAGTGTATATAAAATAATGTATTATTTTATGCAAACGTTTTAACTCGGGAATTTAAAGATTTATAACCGTCTAAAAAACTACGTATTTTTTTCGTGAACTCAAAGACAAATTAAAGGCAAATATCCAATATAAATTGCCTGACACTTACAAGTAAACCTTTCCGATGGTTCCCTTTTGAACTAATAAAATTCGGAAAGGTAATAAAGGAGCAAAAAATATGATAAACGTATTTTTCAGAGGCCCATTCCCATGTTTTGAGGTTTAAAAAGTGGCGCTGAATTAAACACATCTTTGTATGAAAATGGTGTTTAAAGTTTATTAAATTTAGAGTTATTTAAAAACAGCGTTAAAAGACTCCAGAAAACACACATTTTGAAAAGCTATTTTGACACTATGTCGTGGACCCAGGATGCCACTTTTTTGAATTATTTTAAATATTGGTGAATATATATTCGACTATATCCGACTTTTTTTTGAGGTAGGATGGAGTCCATCGGGGCTTTACTCCATGTCTTGTATTAAAAAAATCGTAAATTTCCAAGGAAGCGTTTAAGCTCACTAGAGTGATTGTAGTCTGAAAGAAATAATGATAAAGAAAAATATACAATTGGAAAATTCGAAAATATGCCTGACATCGCCCAGGTCTTATTTAAACAAAACATATGTATTTCCAATTCACTTTGGTTTATATTTTGGTCGATTTCAGATGCATTTCATGCGTTTTTTTGTGTTTACCCCTCATTTTTAAATTTTTCGTCAATAATTAGAATTTTCTTTAATATATTTTTAAATAAAAACCCTTTAAAATTTCTACAAAAAAAAAACAACATCGTTATAACACAAAGACTAGTTTAGCTGCTTTATTTAAAAATGTCGCAATTCAAGGAACGCCGATCGAAAATTGTTTGCATTTAGTCTAAAAAAAATGTGAAATTTTGAATCAAATTGGACCACATTAACACATGATTGCATATCGATAAAAGTTTGAGGCTGAAATTTATTTTGAAAAATTTAAAAAAAATAGTTTCTGTGTGCTGAACAAGAATCGCTTTAATGGATTTTGAGATATTGTAATATCCCTGCGGGAAATGAAGGGTCGATTCATCCAAAGTGACGATTTTGTGATATATGATTGGGTGGCACGTCACGAAACTGGTGAAACCGAATTTGTGGTGTACCAAAAAGTGTTAATTTGTGTGAAACGACCAATCACGTGACTATAGAAATGGTGACAAAACATTGACAAGTTGGTATCAGGTATATCACGTAACTGGTTAAAAGTAACATAACATTATAGTGTACTGAACTAAGGCCGATGCAGTTGAAGTTCTTACTGTCATTGAACGGGTTTCAATCCCGTTAGCAGTTGATGCCCTGCGGAATTGAAGGATCGATTGATCCAAAGTGGTAATTCTGTGATATATGATTGGGGGGCACGCAACGAAACTGGTGAATCCAAAATTGTGGTGCACCAAAAAGTGTTAATTTGGGTGAAATGTACAATATAGTTATGGTGACAAACATTTACTGGTTTGGTACCAGATATATCACGTAACTGGAGAAAAAGTAACATAACATGAAAGTGTACTGAAGGAACTTGGGTCGTTGCAGTTGAAGTTACTACTGGTCATTGAACTGGTTAAAAACCGTTAGCAGTGGATGAAAACATGGCAATTAGTACCAGAGGATGCAGTTCCTTGACTGATACAAAGTGGACATAACACTGAAGGAATTTTTATGTATCGACTTTGTGACAGTAGAAATGAAGACGTAACACTTCACTGGTTTAAAATAACTGAATACGCAACTATTTAAACAGTGACCAAGTTTATCAGATATGGCGATTTCTCGCCAAACGTCGCGATCTTAAAACTCGTTGGCAAGTTACTTTTCGAAATGCCGATTGGCGATTTTTCGAGTGAAAAGCGATTTTACACATAAAATATCGGTACCAAACAACCAGAACATTATTTTTTGCACAACTTATTCAAAAACTTGAAACACTTACAAGAATATAAATTAAATTTCAAAATTTCTGCATATTGGTTTCGAAATATCTTGTTTAGATATTTTACAAGATTTTTGGTAACGAGTTTCTATGTGTAAGTAATTGGCGATTTTATGAATTTCTTTGGGAACAAAATTGAAACTTAGATATATTTTGTGACCCTGCTTTATAAGTTATACATTTAATTTGTGCTGAATTGTTGAACAGCCAGACTTTTTGTCTTGTTTATGTTCTTCTCCAAATTAAATTGTTATAATGAATTTAATGTTATAGTTTTGTTCTGGGTATATACAAAACAAAAAAATTTTAAAATTGATTTTTGTTCTGTCTTTTTGAAGTTTTTTTTGAACAGGTGGAGTGATACGCTGTTTTGAATAAGTGCAGAGTGACTGGTTTCGGACGGGCTATTGAGCAACCCATACATAATATGACACACGCCCTGAGTAAAAAGTGACAGGTTACTTGCTAATTACTTTTCGCATGCCGGGCGACATGTACCCCTTAGACCAGTGCAGTGATACTTTCCAAGACTATTCCACTCAAACTACCCCTACAACAGAACACATTGCACTTAATATGTGACCAAGTTTTCCGTCAACAATTTTTCTCCTGTTCTACGATACTTACACCTACACCAGTCACGTGATAATTTTTCCCCACTGGTTCTGTGCATATCACACAAATGCTAAAATGGTATTACTTTGACACTATCTCCTTCTAACTTGTCCCGTAGCATATTCATTTCAGTCGGTATGGTGATAGGTTACCCTGTCCAAGTTATTCGCCACGTCACACAGTGCTCCATAGGTAGCAATTGTCACCCTCCTATGACAAGCCCATGTTAAAAATACCGGTCCCTTTCATATAACAGAACCGAAACTAGGACTGGTTCATACACACAAAGTTCTAGTCACTTGACCATACAGTGACTGGTACATTTCCCGCAGGGATATATCGTAAAATAATACTAAAAAACTATGTTAACAGATGCGTACGTAGCGAACCAAATTAAAGTAAAAATATTGCCCTTTAAGTAAAGTATCAACTTTTGAAATGACACACTACTGCACGTAAATTTAAGTTTGGTTCTTAGTGGTATCTCCGCAGTGGTATCTTTTAAAGTTTTAAAAGATTATGTAAAGATACACAGAAAAAATTTTTGTCAAAAATATTTCAATTAAACTATTGTTCGATTTCAAACTCCCTTTCAATTAAATGAAACCGCATAAGTAAAACGCGTTTACAAGATTAGGTGTGCCAGATTCCGATATCGCAATTTTTTGCTCGTTTTGCATCGAGCAGTTTTACTTTGTCGAAAGTAAATAGAATGTAGATTTTGTCTTAGAAAGGTTTGTTAAATAATAAAAACAACACTTAGTATTAAAATTTGAAATGTTTTTATTTATTTATAAGTCAAAAGCCATGTTTTAAAAGCTTCTCAATTTAAAACAAGACTTTTAAAAATCTCTTAAAAATCTCTTAATATTTCATGTATTTTAACATAAATCTGTGGCAATGAAATAAAATGCATTTTTTTTAAACAAAGTTTTAATCAAGCAATTACAAAAACACTTTGAACTGAGCATGAACAATGTAAATTAATTTTTTTATCATGCACTTAAATAATTTATTATTAACTTTTATGTCTTACTGTCTTAAAAAAAATATTTCTTGAAATAACACTTTTTTTTTGCAAATCGCAAATTTACTTAAAAGTCTTCTTCTCTTTTATAATGATGTTCGAAAAATCAAGAGTTACCGAAGTTCACAACTTCAATAGGTCAAGTTTTCTTTGCATTTTTTTTATTTAATAACAACAAATTACAATTAGAACCCAGAAAAAAAAACACATTACCAAAACAAGGCATTGCCATATAATCGCTTACGTTTCTGATTGCCAAATTTCTGAACTGC
Organism: Delia radicum; assembly: GCA_021234595.1. Taxonomy (NCBI): domain Eukaryota; kingdom Metazoa; phylum Arthropoda; class Insecta; order Diptera; family Anthomyiidae; genus Delia; species Delia radicum. The sequence goes on along the minus strand of JAEKOY010000719.1, from coordinate 5,216 downwards.
ATTACCAAACACATTGGAATGAGTCAGTAAAAAAGGAAACAGTTGTGTAACCAATTTTAAAGTAAGAAGCGAACACATAATGGTTTTTTAAATATAATTAGTTCTTTTACGAACTAACAAACTATTTGTAACTTAATTTGTGATAATTTTAGTTCAATTGTAACCAATTACCATTTTGTTATAAAATCTCTTATTAGAACTAGTTACCCAATAAGAAATGAGAATTATTATAATTAAAAAAATGCTCATTAATATTTTAGCCAAAAATACTTAGTTTTGTAATAAAAGAAGTGCTTCTTAAAAAAAATACTTACAAGTAATAAAAGAACTCCTTCTTTTTTAACAAACGAAGTAGTTCTGAAAAAATAAGGTAACTGGTTCTTGTAAAGAAAAATATAATCCAATCTAAAGAATCAATTCTTTTCAGTCTCGCGCCCCTGTTAAAAGAATCAGGTTGGTAATCAGGTTGGGAAGGCATTCTAACCAAAATTCCTAATTACAAAACCGATTACCTTTTTGAAAATTTTTTGCTGGGAATGTATATAAAAATAAATAGCAAATATGTTTTTAATTCTTTTGTAAAAATAAACACATAAAAACTATTGATTTAGTTGCAAAATTATTCAATAATTTAATATGGCAGCCCTAGATTTTAATGACACATGTTTTTAAAAAACATTTGCATGTCGTGTCAGGATGATAAAGTTGGTACTATAGTACTTTTGTTGTAGTATTTGAAAAGTACCATGGTACTCTTATGACCACTTGACTACTTTATTTACAAATTTTTGTTAATAAGAACACTCCCAATAAGAGATAAAGCTAATAACGAAATTATTCCCATACATTTTGTTATAATAGAATTAATTCTATTTTAAGCTAAATCTGTTGGCAAAATTCATTTTAAAAACAAAACGGAATGTCAAAAAAAATTTTAAATTTCCGATAGAAAACCCTTGTAAATCTATTACAAAAAAGCATTTGTCACTTACACTTGAACAACATCGGCTAAGTTTTGTTTTAGATGCTGTTCACAATAAAAGCTTAAAGCAAATCTATTTTCCCATACAATTTTTACTAAATTTCCATACAGAGTGTACAGTTTCATGACGATTTGGTTTGTTAATTTATTTAGTACTGTTGGGGATAAAAAAGTACTATTTTGAAAATTGAATTCATCATCTCTGTGTTGTGTACAAGCAAAAAAAGAAAAGAATAAAGGACGCCTACAAGTTTTGAAAAAAAAAAACCATAACCATTTACTGTTTCCAAAAATAACTCAAAACTTACTCCTCGTCTGGAATACTCAAAGGGTCTGAGGCATCCCTTATGCATCTTCTTTTATATTTTTGTTGGCCCACGCAGCCGTAAATAAACATAACTTAAAACAAAAACACAGGGCATTTTTTGTATAATTTTTTTTGTTTACAGCTTTTTTCCTTTTTTGATACAATACAACAGCTGTTTAAAATTACGTTTACAAGCTTTTGACATTTAAATTTTTTTCGAACAAAACTTCGAATATACCAAAACGAACGTTTTAGGAACACCAATGTCTACATGACTCGTTTTCAAAAAAGTTTGCTATTTGAAAACGACTTGATATCCAGCACATAGACGAATATGTATTAACTGTTTAAGAAATGTATTTGGTATAAACAAAATTTCCAGTTTTTATAACGTATAATAACAACATAGAAAAAAATGTAAAAAATTTTAAAAAATCGACAAAATTAAAACATCGATTATATAACAAATTCACGTTTTTTTTAATTTGGTGATTTTTTAAATTTTAGCAATTTTGTTTTAATTTTAAAGATTTTTTTCAAATTTTGGCTTTTTTTTTATTTTGACAATTTGTTAAATTTTTGCAATTTTGAGGATTGTTTTTTTTTAAATTTTGCCAATTTTTTTTTTTTAAATTTGGCTGTTTTTTTTTTTCATTTTCAAATTTTCGATTTTTAAAATGTTGGCGATTTTTTACAATTTGGCTGATTTTTTTAAAATTTTTTAATTTTGGCGATTTGTTTTTAATTTAAGTAATTTTGCCCCAATTTTAGGCGACTTTTTTTTATTTAATTAATGTTTTAATAATATACACTAAATTTTTTTTGAAATAAAAAGCAATATTCAATTAAATGTTTAATAGATAAAATAAAAACTATAATTGAAAAATATCAATTAATTAGTTACAAATTATTTTAAATGTTACTACAATTTCCGCATAGTACCGAATTCAATTAAACATTAACTGAATGAATAATATATTAATTGAAACTAATTTTAGCCCCCCCCCCCAAGCAACGTCCCTGGTTAATCTAATTTTGTGCGAATACATGTATATAAAAAGATATGACACAAATCAAAATTATATAAAATAATTTATATTAAAAAAATTATTTTATTTTGGATAAAAACCATAGGTCAAGATCTTTTTTTTTTTTTATACTTTATTAATTCAATAAAAAATTAGGTAACAATTGATCAAAATTAACGCCTCAGCGCCTTACAGTCTTAAAAGAGGCAATAGTAGGCAACTTTACATTATATGCTTAGAAGATTATTTACATAATATATATATACATATATATATATTTATTCATATAAATATTCTTTCAAATTTTGATATATATATATAAAAAAAAAAACATATTCAACAACAGTATATTTTAAAAGCATGAGAAAAAAAAAAATTTACATAAGAAGCGTTTCTACGTTTTGAAGAAAATAGCTTTTAACGCGGTTCTTAAACGTTGATAGAACTTATATATTTCGTAAGTCAACTGGTAGTTGATTATACTCATGTGGTCCAGCAAAGCATACGCTGTTAGTCAGGTCTAGACGACATCTTACTGAACTTAAATTCGAAGCTTGTCTGGTATTACGTCGCGTATTAAATACATTTTGGGTAAACTGAATGGATTGTTGGGGATTTCCTCTCAATGATTAAAAACATATGTTAAAATTTTATGTTTATATAGACCTCGAATCGGCAAAACATTTTTAGCATAAGTTGTAAACAGTTCCAACGTAGAATGCGTTATAGGGAGGTTATAAACAAGCTTTAGCAGTTTATTTTGAGCAGACTGAAGAGATTTTAATGACTGATTAATTCTACACCCGTATATTATTGGAAGATATGTCAAATGGGAATGTACAAGGACTGGTAAAGCAGCATCTTTACATCAAGGCTGAGCTTATTTTTAAACTTGTAGAGAATACCAATCCCGGAAGAAATTTTTGACTTTAACGTGTTTATATGACAATCCCATAGCAAATTGTGGTTCAAGTTTACTCCCAAATACTTCACCATATCAGACTCAGTATCGAACTACCATCTATGTGAACAGTCATCTTTTCTTCATTTCTAGAACGGTGTGGTTTAAATATTATTAATTTTGTCTTATCCGTGTTAAGAATAAGTCTATTGAGTCTCGAGAACTCTGATAAATTGCAGCATCGTACTCAATCTGGGTCTGCAAAACTTTTAAATGATTATATCTATTAAACAGGCAAACATCATCAGCATACATGAATAATTTTCCATAAAAGCTTATATTGAAAATGTCATTGATAAAAATCTTAAACAGCAACGGACCAAGGACACTTCCTTGAGGAACACCGCAAGTTACAGGCTTCATAGTACTTTTTGTCTCACCCACCTGAACAAACTGCTTTCTGTTAGACGAATAATGCAAAAAGATATCCAGAGTTTTGCTCGCTAATCCAATTGTTCTTAGCTTTTTCAATAAAATATTGTGATTTACTACATCAAATGCTTTGGAATAATCAAAAAATACACCCGCAACGCACAAAAACCCGCATCCAGCTCACCACATAAATATTCAACAACACTAACCACTGCTTCCTCAGTTCCAGCTCCTTTCTTAAATCCAAACTGGTTTTCAAACAATATGTTGTTTCTGTCAAGATAAAAAAAAAAAAAAAAAAAAAATATATATAATCAATCTAAAAAATCATCTAAATAATCAGAGAGTTGTTCAAAAATAAGTTTTCAAATATCTTATCCACAATATTTAAACAGATATAGGCCGAAAATTCTCGATATTATTTGATCCAATAACTTTAGGTATTGGTGTTATTTTATGTATTTTTAGAGCATTAGGGAAACTTCCTTCATCAATTATATTATAAAAGCATCAGTTATTATATCAGCTACTAAATTCGTTCTTGTCATAACATTTTAGGAGTTATTCCATCATACCTGGACTTTTATTGGTTTTTAAAATTATTTAAAACTTCTTCAATATTTATTTTGCTTACCTTTTTCAGCGCAAAAGTATTTCTTTGAGGTATTAAGGTACGATAGAAGTTAACCGGTATTTTTCTTTGTATATTGTTTACAGATTTAACAAAAAAATCATTGAATGCCATAGCTTTCTCTTCATCATTTGTCCAATATCCCCTTCTTCATTTACAAGGTTTTTTACAGAACGGTTATTACGACCAAGCTCTTGATTTAAAAACTGCCAAGTTCTTTTGGATCACCACTACACAATTGCAAGTTGCTCTTTGTAATAATCATTCATAGCGTGCGGTTACAATTCTTTATTATTCTACTTATCCTTTTTAGCTGATTGCCAGAGCCTTATTGCTACGATTTTTTCTTCTAGCTTTTAATAAAGTTTCTTAAAGGCGATCAAAGATAGCAAATTTTCCGTCATCCAAGGGGGTAATTTTTTACGTATAGTTGAGCGTTTAGTTATAACTTTCGTACAATTTGATGTTGCAGCTGAAAAAGTATTAATTAACATATCACACAAATCGGAAGAACCTCTACATGTGTCCGAATTACTAGATCTCATCTAAGTAAATACCAATTGTTCATAATCAGTTTTATATTTATTTTCAATAACTGTATTTCGGGTCAATATTCCCATTTCAAAGCCACAACTTATCATGTTATGATCGCTTAATTCATTCTCAATTGAATATACAAATACATCACGGGATAAAATGTAAAAACACAGTCAATAGATGTGTTACATTGCGGTCTCGTTACTAAATTATGGCAAGAACGCATATTGTATTCCGAAAAAACATCGAACAAAAGACTTTTGAATCTGCTGCAGACAAAACATCCACATTCAAATCACCAACAAACATACAAGGAAAACCATATATTAACATGAAGAAGATTATCAATTTTCGTAAGTAGTGTTTGTATATTACATTTCTGTGATCTATAAACAGAG
>JAEKOY010000718.1:0-20727 GCA_021234595.1 Delia radicum | reverse complement strand
AACGTTAACCTTACCGATAACCGTTTCGAATCGGTTACCATTCATTAATTTTATTTTTAAGTAGAAAAAGTACCATTAAATGAGGTTTATAGCAGAGCTTTGAAGAATTAATACAATTTGGTAATGAATTCCCTAAAATTGAGTTCAATTTTTAAATTCAGGAATGAATTATTTAATAAGAAAATACTAAGAATGCATTTCTGCGAATGATTTCAAAGAATTCAAATATAGAGAATGAATTCTATGACTAAAATATTAAGCATTTAAATTATGGAATTCGTTAACAAGAATTCATTCAAATTCAATTAATTCATCTTTTGGTCAGGAAATTCATTCCATTTTTGTTGAATTAACTTTTTTTGTTTAATTCATTAAGGACTTAAATTGTTGGGTTAAGTTCCTAGGGACCTTAACTTTTTGTTATAATTCCCTGAAATAAGCTTTTTACTTAATTCCCAAAAAAATAACTTATCACGTGAATAACTTGTTCTAGATTAAATTAGAGGATAGTAGGAAAAATAAACAATTGTCCATGAATGGAACTACATGATCTTTAAATACAAAAATACCTTTTGTATCAAAAATAGGATCTAGGTTTTAAAATGAATTATTATTTATGCATTTGTTCCATTATTTTTAGTTTGTCCAATAACCAATTTTTTAAATTTTTTGAGTTTTTTCGTTACAAAAACCATTTCAGCCGTTTTCGTGACTTATTATTTTTATATTATTAAGCCCTGCATGCATTTTTTTTTTTAATTTTGTATCTTTATTTCATTTTAGTTTTAACAAAAATAAATTATTGTTTTGCCTCAGCGTCAAATAAGGATTTATAGATGCCAGTCGTAATTCCTTCAGGGAATTAAACAAAAAAGTTAAATCGATAGGGAATTAAACCAAAAAGATAAGTCCTTAGGAAATTTAAAATAAAAACTTCAGTCCCTGGGGAATTAAACGAAAATGGAATGAATTCCCTGACCTAATGTTGAATTAACTAGATATGAATAAATTCCCTACCGAATGAATTCCATAATTTTCATAAAGGAATTTAAAAATTTCAAGACAAATCGAATAAAAAAAAGGAAATCGTTCAATTCCTTAAAGTTGATCAGGGAATTCATTCCTAAAAATGAAATTTATTCAAAAATGGGAATTAGGGAATAAATTCTTCAAAGCTCTGGTTTATAGCTATAAATGATTAATTCATTAATAGCTTCAATCATTAATTATATATAAAAATAACAGAAACTATAATTTAATTAAATAACCATAAATTTTATATGCGTCTATGTAAATGCCATTGACTGTAGCCAGGTGTAATTGAAAATGCTGTTCATTAACAGAACTGTTTTATGGTAACAGCAGCAAAATGTGAAAAAAAGTTGTAATACTTTTTTTTGCAACTGTGTTTGTTTATTTATAAAGGAAGTTCATATCTGTCAGCTGTTGTCAGTGCTGCTAGACGGGACGATTTTATGGCTTCTGACGATTTTTTTACTAAAAATTATAAGGGACGATTGACGACCTTTATCAACAAATTCATTTAAAACAAATTTTTACCAGAAATATTAACGCCCTTATACATCAAAAATCCTAATTCAGATACAAATACATTTTGTTTAAAACACATTTTAAGCCTAAACTGTATACATAAGTGAACATTAGCTTAAAATACCTGCTTTAATAACCTTGTGTAAAAGTTAATATTCGTTTATGAATACAGGGCTAAAATTTGTGTTTTAGCTAAAAATGTATTTGAAATGCTATGTAATATTTTTACGAATACGGCGATAAGACGTTATAGATGCGATTATTCAGAACCAAGAGTTTAAAGTCTATGCAAATCATTTATCAGAATATAAACCGTATAACCCATGTTGAATTTTCTGTTACTAATCGTAACACTACCATCAGACATCAAATAAAATAATCGTACAGCAGGTATTCAGAATTTAAAAGACATTCAAATATCTTTAAGAGCCGTAAAATTAGTTGTTGCCTCCAGTTGCTATATAACAATTTGAAATGGATAGCACACACGGAAAGAAACTGTTATGCTTTTACAAAAGCCTTTCCTTACAAAATTGACTTAGTGTGAAATAATGGCGAAAATGCTTCGGCGAAAGTGCTTAGCAACTGCGTTTTTGTTAAATTTCTCGATAGTTTTTTTTTGACAATTATTCAAGTTTATGCATTGATCAAACTTGGAAAATAAAATAAGCTACAAGTATATTACACTAATAAAAAAGATAAATTACAAAAAACCCTTAGAATTTAGTTTGATATACACAAATCAATATGGCAATATCGAACATTAAAGCATAATGGAGGTGGAGTTCCTTAAGCATTTTATTTATAATGAAATTTAATTTAAAAAAAGAATGTAAAATTTGCCGCGAAAGACGAAAAATTAAAAAGAATGTAAGTAATAGCTTATATTTAAATAAAAAAAATCTAAATGTTAAATGTATTGTTTTTTTCAGGCTCAATGGTTTAGATTTATTACGACGCAGATTTTGGAAACTTCTGGAGGCGTTGGATATCGTAAACAAATCATGGTTAACTGCATTTAGGTATTTATATTCGTTTTTATGTATATTTATTTTAAAAAGTGTTATTTGTTGTTAAATAAATTATTAATTTTAATAAAAATATTATTTACAATATAATTGTATATTATTTACAAAATTAGATAGTTATTTAACATGGAAAACGTTGCAATATTATACAAGATACTTCGTCTTATTTACATATATATCACTTCGAACATTTACCTAAGCGTCTTAGCAAAATTGTCCATAATTTATTTGTTTGTATTATTACCACGAAACTTTGTAAACTATTACTCTAATTTTTGTAAATAATACACCTATTTTTCTACGTGTAAATAAAAACTAGTTTTTATGATCGTTTACTGATTACGATTCTTCATTATATTACCACAGCAAAAACAGGGCTTGCCCTCATAACCAGACTATTTACTCGAAATATTACTTTAGTTCGCGATGTCCCGAAAGCAATGGGTACCCATTATTTTGTTGTTTTGTAAGGTACCAATTATTTTGCGGTTTTTTGTAAACGATAGGGTAATGTGACATCGCGAACAAAAGTAATGTTAGGACTAAATAGTTTGGTAATGAGTTGAAGCCCTGTTTTTTGCTGGAATTTGAATTGACTATTCTGACGACTTTTTTAACAAAAACAAAGTCTGGCAGCATTTCCTGTTGTTTGCAAATTTTGTTTTGATTTACAACCAAATAACAACAAATTTAAATTGTTGCAATATAAAATTTAACAGATGTTGAGTACCTTGGTTCTTCTTTAGTCTCTATATTCTTTAGATTTACAACCGAATAACAACAAATTTAATTAATTCCACAACTATAAAAATAATAAATAGTTCTTTGTTAAACAATCAAGAAAATGATATTGAAAATATTATTAACAATTATATTAACAATAGCTGCAACAAATGCAGAAAAGTATCCGGTAGTTATGTGGCATGGAATGGGTTCGTCAGTTTTAAAATTATTAAACTAAATTATTAAACTTATTGAATTTCACAACTTATTACAGGAGACACTTGCTGTTTTCCCTTTAGTTTGGGTTCGATTAAGAAACTATTGGAGACTGAATTGAATAATACCTACGTTAAGTCATTAGAAATCGGAGGCAATATTATAATGGATTATGAAAGTGGTTTCTTTATACATCCCAATACTCAAGTGGAATATGCCTGTAAAGAATTGAATAAAGATGAACGATTGAGCAGAGGTTATAATGCTATAGGTTTTAGTCAAGGTGGACAATTTTTGTAAGTTTTATTACGGAAGTTTTGAGAAAACTTTTATAAGACAACTACACCATTTTCAATTGTATTTCAGAAATTAGCAATTGTATTTTCAAAACTATCAATTTAATTTCATATTTATCCATAGAATTTCTGAAACTATTCATATTTAACAATTGTATTTCAGAAATTATTATTTATATTTCAATTTGTAAATCAATTGAAAGGCTTATTGTAAAAACAAGATAAGCCACATTTTACGTTTAGTTTGTTTTCACCTTTTAAAGGATAAAAAATGCCAAAAAAATATGAATTAAGCAGGAGGTTTATACTACATGTACTTGTAATAAGTGGTTTAAGCAAGACTTATATCAAATAGTAATCAATGGAAGTCTAGAAAACAGCGAAAACCCATAAAACAATAAATGTGGCTTATCAAGTTTTTTACAATAAGCCCTTCAATTGTTTTTACTGAAATTATCAATTTTATTTATTTATTTATTAAAAAGTATTCTACAAAACATAAATTCATAAAATACAAAAAAAAAAATTTAGAATAGTGTGGGCTACTAGGCCATTACACTATATATGGTTAATTTAAATTTCATTCAATACATTGGCTGATTTAAGAATATTCTTAATTTTTTTAATTGATTCCTTGCTGTTACAATTTAGTATTTTTTCTAATGGCTCATCAGTTGAGGTATTTGGGCAGCTTTTAAATATATGGTTGATTGTGAGGTCCTCTGAACAAAGTTCACATCCTCTTGGCTGTGTTTTTCATAGAAATGTTGTGTGCTGAATCTTGTGGCTCCAACACGTATTCGTGCAAGAATAATACAGTTTTCACGGCTTAGATGTTTGTTGTATGGTGGTCTTGTCGTGTTGCTGTTATGTGATTTAAGAAAGCTGTGTGAACTGTTCCATATTTGTTGTTGTTGTTCCTTTTGTAAATTTTTGTGAAAATTGACCATTACTGGCACTAGCGGTGGTACTTCAATTATTAAAGGATGATTAATGGCGTTTTTTTTGCAGCAGCGTCAGCGTATTCATTACCCGAAATACCTAGATGTCCAGGTATCCAGAGAATGATAACTTTGTTTTGGAGTTCAATATTATTTAGGATGTACTTTCTGTTATTGCTTTGTTTGTTTTAATGATTTACAACTGCGCTGAGACTGTCAGTGCAATAAGGGCTTGTTGTCCGCTTTTGGCAGCATAACATACTGCAAATCTTATAGCTGCTAGTTCAGCCGAAAAAAATTCCTGATTGGAAGGGTAGTATAAGATTGATGAAGGATTCTATGGTTTCCATTTTCCATTTGTTCTATTGCAGCATACGATGTGTTCCCATTTGAAAAGGAACCATCGGTGAATATTGTTACTCTTGCATTATACTTTTCCTTTTCTCTTAAGAAGAATTGTTGTATCATTTGTGGATTCATTTCATCCTTCTTTGTAGAGTTTAGAGATGTATTAGTGATTAAGTTGGAGTTTGATGAGCTGCTTATTTTTGATGAGCTTATTCGAGTTGGAAGTGGCATATCATTTCTTTGGCATATTGGATGATGTTTTGAAGTCCACATGGGTAATTTATAATTTCCTGATCCATTAATTCCCATAATTGCTTATGTAATGCATGATTGGTATCTATTAGTCCTTTCGCTAACAATTTTATAGATTGTTTTTTTAATAAGAATTCAAAGTCAATTATTTTTGCTTCTATTTTTAGTGCATCATTAGGAGTAGCCTGAAGTAAGCCGGTGGCTGTACGGAAACACCTGTTTATAGTAGCATTAAGTTTGCTAATGTTGGTTTTTGATGTCCAGCCATATATTGTTATGCAGTGTTGAATTAAGCCTTCTGTGAGTGCACGACATATGGAGATACCGGTTTCCATATGAGGGCCTTTGCGCTTTGTACAGATAATTTTCAACAGGTTGTTTGTTTTTTAAGTCTATTGATAATGACCTGTATGTGGTCATTCCAAAGAAAATTTTTTGTAAACGTGATTCCAAGAATTCTAATTTTTGTTTTTACTGGGATGGGTGTTTCTCTTATGGTTATGGGCGACAGGTTACATTTGTACTTCTTACAAACATGAATAGCTTCACATTTGTCAATTGGGATTACTGCTCCGGAATCACTAGTCCATTTGTTAATGACTGAATCACATAGATTTAGAGTTGAGTTTATTTCGTCATGTGACCCTGATGCTATAGCAAATATGTTGTCGGCGTATATGGAGATATGGTCGATACCATTTACTTGTTTTAGTTTTTTAATTAGTGAGTTGACATATGCAGTATATAAGACCACTGATAATGGGGAGCCCTGTGGTACCCCATTTTCCAAGATGAAGGAGTTGGAGAGATGTCCGTCTACTCTTACAAAAATTTTTCTATGTGAAAGAAACGATTTTACTACCTTTAATATATTTTTTGGGACACCCCATTTGTGCAGTTCATGTATTACAGTGAAATTTACTACTTTATCGAAGGCTTTTTCTAGGTCTTCTGATCAGGGACCGTAATAATGATTATTGCTCTTTTTTTGAATCAAAAAATCAATCACTCAGAAGAGACATAAACAAAAATTTATTGCACCATTATTATTATTTTTTGACAATCTTTGCATATCCGTTATGATTTTTAAATTTTTGATTTTTAAAGTTTTCTTCAATGGTAATGATTATTTTTGAGTAATAATAAAAAAAATCAGCCATAATCATTATTTTTGAGCAAAAAAAATAAAACTCAAAAATAATCATTATTTATGATTTTTATTTTTTTCGCTCAAAATAAAACTCACTTTCAATGTGTGGGATGAACATATCTCAGGAAGTAGGAGGAGCTTATCGAAGATTTTGGTATCAATCTCTTCTTTGGAAGATTCTCTAGCAGATTAATGCATCAATCATATTTGTGGGTGAGGTTTAAGGGGTTAATTTTTAATTTCAAAATAGGGTTTTTTTTTTTGCCGTATTTTGTGAAAGTAACAATGTGTGGGATGGACATATCTTAGTAAGGAGGAGGAGCTTATCCAAAATTATGGTATCAATCTCTTCCTTGGAAGATTCTCTAGCAGATTAATGCATCAATCATATTTGTGGGTGGGGTTTAAGGGGTTAATTATTAATTTCAAAATAGGGCTTTTTTGCCGTAAAGTCAAAATCTGGAAGCTCGATTTTCACCGTAGACGTATGGTCTAGTGGACTTTTTTGCTCACTCCAATCCCAAGAATCAGAAACGCGAAGCTCCCATTAAGATTTTTTTTCTTCCATACTAATCGCCCACCCTAATATGTATATATATTTACACCTACATGAAAGTGAGTTTTATTTTGAGCGAAAAAAATAAAATCATAAATAATGATTATTTTTGAGTTTTATTTTTTTTGCTCAAAATAATGATTATTGCGGATTTTTTTTATTATTACTCAAAAATAATCATTACTATTGAAGAAAATCCTTAAAACTCATAACATAATCATTATTGTGTAATTTTTATTATAAAACTCATAATGATTACGGTCCCTGCTTCTGATAGAATGACCGAGTGTTTTTTCTCCCTAATATTTTTTTTTACCTGTGTTTCGACTTGGTGGCATAAAGTGAAGACTCCTCTGTTAGGAAGATATGCATGTTGTTCATTTGCAATACTGTTTTTGCAGTATTTCCAAATTCTTTGTGAAAGAATTTTATCTAACACCTTTGATGTGACAGGAAGCAAGGATATTGGCCTGTAACCTTCGGTACTGTTTGGATTTTTGCCTTGCTTTGGTATTGGTGTTAAAATAGCTTGTTTCCATGCATGAGGATATATTCCTTTGTGTAAAATGTTGGAAAAAAGTTTGCATAGTCTAGTTTTAAAGGCGACTGAAGAGTTTTTGATCATTGAATATGTTATTTTATCCCACCCAGGTGTTGAGCCTTTACATTTTTCTAAAGCTTTTTGTAAATCAATTATAGTTACCGTTTCGTTAAAGTTCATAATTTCGTTTGGGTTTTTTTCCAGTAGATCAATGTTAAGTTGGTTCTTTTTGTTTATTATCGCTGGATGAAAAGAATTGTCAGCACCTATTGAGCACCAGTTTTTTGCAAAAGCTTCACCTATCTGTTTTGGGTGAGAAAGGATTTCATTTTCCTGATAAATTGTTAGAAAACTGGTCAATCTCGAGGATGTTATTTTTTTGACTTTATTCCATAAGATTCTAGAATCAGTAAACGGATTTATTGAGTTTAGGAAACTTTCCCACGTTTTACGTTTAGCATCCCTGCATTCTTTTCGAACTCTTGCAGTAGTTTTTCTGTAGTTTATGACGTCGGCTAGGTTTCCTCTTCTTCTAAATAATTTCCAGGCTGAATTTTTTTCTTTAATTAATTAAGCAATAGTTGTGTTGAACCATGTGGGACTATTGTTATGGTTGATATTTTTTGGACCTTTGCTTACTGGCATTGCTTTGTTTGCAGCTGTTCGAATTATTTTTCCCATTATGGCAGCTTCCTTGTTGATGTTTTCCGAGATTGGTTTTAAATTTGACAAATTATTAGTCTCCTGAGAAAATTCGATCCAGTCAGCGAGTTTATCATTAATTTAATAACATATTTTTTATAGTTGTTGCTTAAGTTGGTGTTTCGAATAAATATGGGGAAATGATCACTCATATCATGACTGAAACATTGCCAGTTTAAGCTTAAGGCAAGATCGGTTGATGCCATTGAAACGTCTATTGCGGTAAAAGTATTTTTGCCCAGCTTGTGATGTGAATTGTGAGCCCCATGTTGTATTTTGTGTGTTGAGATCACCACATATGAGATGATGACCAGTGTTAAATTTAGGAATGGTGTTTATGAGTTCGTTGTTTACTTTGACGTTGGACTCTTTGTATATATTAGTGATGTGCAGGTCTTCAGTTCCACGAATGGTAAGGGTTTGGTGTAGAAGCTCACCAGCAGATGTCGTATGATATGTGACATTTAGGGTGTTTTTTTACTAATATTGCAACTCCTGATTTGGCATAAGAATATTCTTTGTTGTGTTGAAAGATCCTGTAGTTTGGTAAATTAAATAGTTTTTTATTTTTTTGTATGATATGAGTTTCTTGTAGAATAATTATGTTTGGTTGATGTTTATGTACTAGTAATTCTAAAGCAAATTTATTATTAAGAAAACCCTGAATATCCATTGGATAATAGATATATTAAGACCAATATTCATGATTTTATTACTAAAAAAAAAAAAAAAAAAAAAAGTTAAATAATTATTTTTTTGCATGTTTTTTCTTTTCAGCTATAGTTTGATTTATTTGGCTTTTAATATCTGTGTAAATTGCGCGGGAGTATGGGGATAAGTCGGCTCCCGGAGAATCCGGATCGATTAAATGACTTCCTCTTTTAGGTGTAATCGGATTTGATTCTGGTTCATTGTCAATTTCCATTTCGTTGTTTGTACTTTTATGTTGATGTTTTGTATTTTGTGATGTTTTTGGTTTTGATAGTATTTTTTCTGGTTTGTTGCTTGTTGTTGGTAACGGTTTTGGTGTTTCTTTTTTTGAAGTTTGTTTTTCAGTTTTTTGGGTTAAAGTTGTAGTATTGTTGTTTTCTGTTTTTTGAGTTGAAGTTGTAGTATTGTTTTGAATGTTTTTTGTTTCTTTGTTGGTATTTTGTTCTTTATTGGTTTTGACTTGTGTTGTTTCTTTTTCGTTTGATTCATTTGCAATATTAGCAAAAGTTGGTTTAGGGTTATTTTTTGTGTATAATTTGTGTGCTTTCGGGGTTGGAGTTGTATGTTTTCCAAGCTTCTCTTATGGAGCAACGTTTATCAATTTTAATTTTTATTACTGCCTTGTGTTTAAGAAATGTTGGGCATGCCGCATCATATGAAGTGTGTGTTTCTACACTGCAATTTACGCAATATTTTCTTTCGCATAGTTCGTGTTTGGACATCTCACCACATTCTTTACATAGTTCGCTATTTTGGCATCGTTTTTTTGTATGGCCTAATTTTTGGCAGCGCATAGGATTTGGGATGTATTCATTAACTCTTACTCTTTCCCATCCAATTTTTATGTATTCAGGACGTCTTATTAAATCAAATGTTACTATGGCAGCTCCAGTTGGTTCAAGTGTTTCTTCATCTACTTTTTTTCATAATTCTTTTAATTTCCACAACTTTTTGACACTTAAGGCCTTCTGTCAGCTCTTCTTCTGTAAGATTTTTAATTTTATGGGAGAAAATTTTTCCTTGCACATAATTTAGAGCTTTATGGTACGTAATTGTTACAGGTATTGTGTCGACATAGATGGATTTTATGAATTTTTCGGCTGCTTTTAGATTGTTAGTTTTGATTAAAAGATCACCTGATTTAAGTTCTACAACATCTGTGTAATCTTTCGATATATAATTCAATCCCTTTTCTATTTGGAATACATTGTGTGATGAGATTGGTTTGGTTGTTTCCTCCTTGCCTATTACGTTTCGTGGGGATACCACCACATACCTTGGAATATGGTCATCACACTGTTTGAATTCCGGTAGAGCAATGTTAAAGTCATCACCCCCGAAAACGTTTATTTACGTTCGATATGTCTTCATTGGAACCTAGTGCCCTGAACCGATTATGGTTCGTGGGATGAGAACCATTCATCTTTGGGTGGTTCGACCCGCAGAAATTAAAGAATTTCAATAAAACTTTCAATAAAAATTATATATTTTTAAACGTTATGTGAGAAGAAAAAAAAAAGACACGTTTTTTGTTTCTTATGTTTGTGAAAAAAAAAATAAGAGAAATCCGTTATACAATATTAGCACAACAAGAGAACGACTATACACGGCGATTGCCTAAGCAAGACTGTTATCAATTTTATTTTAGATATAAAAATTGTTACTGTTAATTGTATTTCAGAAATTGTCAATTGTATTTCAGAAATTTTCAATTGTATTTCAGAAATAATAATGAAAAACTTTTAATAATTTCTGAAATACAATTGATAATCAATGTATTTATTAGAATAAATCTGCTCGTTAGTCAGTTATGACTAGTTGTAGAATAAATAAAAATAAAAAAAAAAAAAAAAAAAAAAAATAATCAATAAAATATAATTGACTATTTCTGAAAAATACAATTGATAATTTCTGAATTACAATCGGTAATTTCTGAAACGCAATTAATTAATTATTTTTTAAAAAACAATTAATAATTTCTGAAATACAAACGCCAATTTCTGAAAGACAATTGATCATTTTTAAAATACAATTGATAATTTCTGAATAACAATTGATAAAACTGAAATACAATTTTTTTTTGTGTTTTCAATTCGGTTAATTGATAAACCGATTCCTCGAATAATCGCCTCTGTTTCGGTTAATGTCGCAACAAATAATATAGAACTCAAATAATTATTCGACCCGAATAATCGGTTAAAACGGGGGGTTTACCGCGTAACTCGATTCGAAAAAAAAACTTTCGAATTCGGAAATTTTGATCTTATTGTAAAGAAAAAGTTCTGAATAAAAATTCTACTTTTTTTCTATTTTATGGTTCTATTTATTGTACACTAAATATAAAAATTTAAAAAGTAAGTTTTGTGATAAAGATCTTCTTTTTTGGAAAGGTTCGAGATTTCCGAATTCGAAAATTTATTTTAGAATCGAGTTACGTGGTAACCCCTCAGATCGATTAACCGGTTTAAAAATTCCCTTATTTTTCATAAGTTTGGTTTACATAATTCAACGAAAAGCTTTGAAAAAACTAGCGCAGTAATTAAAATACCATAAAATTTTTTTAAAATAGAGTAAAGAAGCTCCTTCGGATATATTATTTCAAGTAATATTATCAATGTTTTTGCATTTACTTTTTGAGAAAACAAATAAAAATATTTAAAATTACACAGGTTGCCAAAATCTAGAGTTATATAGTTTTAAAAAACCCATTTTTTTTTGCTATGTTCAGAACGTTAAAACATCGCGAATTAAGCTTTATTCACAAAACTTTGTTTTGTCTTATGGAAGGCATGTGTGGTGCCTTTAAAATTAAGGGTTAATCATTTCAAAACCTTCTCGGAATTGGAATTTGTATGTTATATTCTAGCAATAGATTTGGCTTTAAAGGATTATATAGTATTGTAAATAAATAATATAAAATTTATTGGTGTGGTATTTATGGTAAATACCGAAAATACTATACCAACGAATTTCAGCTCATGATTTCACCAAAAAGAAAAAAAGTTATTAGAAAGGTTAAACCTGAATTAAAAGCAACATATCAAATTCTGAGAAGACATAATTCGCGATCAATAACGTCCCGAATATAGCGAAATGTTTAAAACTTTTTTTAAATTAAATTATATTCAGAAATTTCGAGAACCTGTTGTAATGAAGTAATTCTGAGGTCAGATTCGGATTCAGCGAACAACAAACGTTTATAAGAAATACTCTAGTCTCAGGTCTAGTTCTTGTCCTGTGTTATTTAGTAAAAAAAATGGCTATTAGCAAATCTATTTCCATGAAGGATTTACTAAAATTTTATTAAATTTTAAAAACGTTTACAATTTTTTCGTTTACTCAAATAAAAAGTCTGTATAAATTACAATAAAATCTGTGATTTTACAGAAAAAATAATTATTTTTAGGCCAGCAGAACTTTTAGCTAATTTTATCAAAACGTGTTTGTAATTATTACTAAGATTTAGAATATTTTTTTTTTAATTAAAACATTGCATTTTCTTTGTATTTTAGATTATAAAAATTTTCAACTGGTAAAAAACCTGCTTTTTAACTATAAAATTAGTAAAAATTTTGATAATTTCAGCAACTCCGGTTTAAGAAGCACCTAAAATATCTTGTTAAAATCAGCAACAAAAATTTGTAAAAATTATAATTTGTATTTAAAGAATAGGAAAAAATTTTATTTTCACTTTACTAATAATTAAAAAACAACGCATGTCCTAGTTTAAAGGCTCAGCCGCGCTGATATTTTATAAAGCTTTGTGTGTGTTTTTATTATTAAAAAAGAAAAAAAAACACATTAAGTTGCATCAAACGATTAATCGATTAATCGCCAATTTTGTCAACCGACCCGAATAACCGGTTAATCCATTTTAGCGTTTTTTTTTTTCGAATAATGTCCTAACTGGTTAACCGCCTTGGTCGAATAATTGGAAACACTAATAACACTATGCAACAAAAAAAGACTTTTTGAAAAACACAAGATCTCGGCTATATAGGTTCGATTCTACTACCAAAAGGTAGTAAAACCCTATACTCGGTTTGTCCAGATTGGTGACCAATTCCTTTTTATGGGCCTCTAAAGTTTCTGGAAAGCAGTGGGACCCTCAAAATATGGTATCATTAGTTTTTTGCCCTAAATCTTAATAAGACTTGGTGCTACGGCTTAACTATATTTGGCAATAATGTGGCTAACAGTCCACTGAACAAATTCTTTCAACATTTTATGCCAAAAAAATATTTTTTTTCCTGGCGTTTTTTTGAAAAACATGGGAAAAAAAATGTGTTTTTTTCACTTTTTCCAGTATTACTTACAGGGACTGTTAAATTTTTCCTAACAATATTTGGCAAAAGTGTAGCCAAGGTAACGCCGAACAACTCTTCTGAACATACCAATACAATCTGAACGTGTTTAGCCACTCTAAACAGCTCATAAAGACCACTCTGCACCTTAAAAATTGTTGTTTTTGACTAAAAAATCCACAAAAAGCCCCCCGCAGTTGCCTCTAGATGGATAAAATGTAAGACCGACCCCCATTAAACTTTTATTTGGATTTCTGTTTTTTACAAAAAAAATATTTTTTTTGTACGAACTTATGATTTTTGTTTTTTAATTTATATTTTATTATTTAAAGTTTTTTTTGTACATGTATATTAGGGCTATACGTTTTTTAAATTTTTTGCAAATATCAAAATTGGCATAGCACAGTCGCATAGGCCATGAAAAACTATGAAGACAAATGTTTTTACTTTTTCGCGAATGTCAAAAAAGTACATCGCGATAAAATTTGGAATTATTATTTTTGAAAACTGCAATCAAAAAATTACAAAATATTGCTATTTAATGTATGCTTTCACTAAAGACGAACCCCAAACTAAAATTTAGGGGGCGGTAAGGTATCCACTACCTCAATACAAATATTTTTGTAAAATTTAAGTATAAATATATTTATTTATTTGTTTTTCTTTAACTTTTTGCACACGTGTTATTCCGATTATTGAAGTTTTTCAATGAAAATAAAACTGTAATTTAAAAAATTATCTAGGTAAAAAATATCGCCCCTCTAAAAAAATTATACCTGTCCAAAACTTTAATTGATACATGTTGCATAGTTAAGGAAGACGCAAATTGTAATGCTATTGTTCGCGATCGCAGGAACGATAAAACTTAAAATATTGAAATCAGCAGCACAAGAAATGTAACAATAACAATTAAAGTAAAAAACAACTTTAACTGCTGTGTCGAATCCTTATACCCCAAATATGTAAAAAAATTAAAAAAAAATTGCAGGGAGTTTTCGGAGGTGTGGGGGGTTGTTGGTAGGCGGTGAGTTATATTGGGGGCACCTTCCCCACGCGATAAATGTTTACAAAATCATTTATTATGCTTTTTGCACTTAAGTAATACAATTTAATTATTATTTGAATTCATTCTTATATCCACGCCCATAAAAGGGGGAGGGCCAAATAGCATTTTTAAAATCCTCTGGGTCTACATGCAGGACTTTGAACTAACTCTGACATAAAAAATGTTTCATTTGTTTAACAAAAATACAAAAAAACGTGTAAAAAAAATTGCAATAAAAGTATAGTCTAGCCAAAAACACACATTTTAATGTACACGTTGGTCTTTATGAGCTATTTAGAGTGCCTAAAAATGTTCAGATTGTGTTGGTATGTTCAGAAGAGTTGTTCGGCGTTACCTTGGCTACACTTTTGCTAAATATTGTTAAGAAAAATTTAACAGTCCCTGTAAGTAATACTGGAAAAAGTGAAAAAACATATTTTTTTCCTATGTTTTTTCAAAAAAACTCCAGGAAAAAAATATTTTTTTGGCATAAAATGTTGAAAGAATTTGTTCAGTGGACTGTTAGCCACATTATTGCCAAATATAGTTAAGCCGTAGCACCAAGTCTTATTAAGATTTAGGGCAAAAACTAATGATACCATATTTTGAGGGTCCCACTGCTTTCCAGAAACTTTAGAGGCCCATAAAAAGGAATTGGTCACCAATCTGGACAAACCGAGTATAGGGTTTTTACTACCTTTTAGTAGTACAATCGAACCTATATAGTCAAGTTCTTGTGTTTTTTTCACTGGTGCACAGTGTAATATCTGAAATACAATTCGTCGGTTTATTATTGGTTTGACTCAACAACCATTTATAAAAAAATGGAATGGATTATACAGCTGTTGACTACTAATTAGAAACGCACTTATTTTAAGAATCTGTTTAACATTTCAACAAATATATGTATGTTTACCGTTACTTTCCTCTATTTTATTTTTGTTTATGATTACTACTCTATTAATGACTAAATTCAATCAATTTTTGCTGTGCAGTTCGTTATGTGTACCGTTATCTTTTTCAAAATTTGCGTGCCTTCTTACTTTTTATTTTTATTATTTGCGACAACTAATTAGAAACGTACACATTTGTAAAAGTTTTAAAAAGTCTTATTAAAAATTGTGAAAAATTAAGAAATATTTAAATTTCTGTAAGTATTATTATGTTTTTAGAGCATAAATATTTTTAATAATTTTTTTCGAGATTTGATATGGGAAAACGTAAAAGTTGTACTCCAGAGGAGAGAAGCGCTATATCAGCCCTTCGTGATGATGGCAAATCATATAGCGAGATTGCTGAACAACTCCACTGCTCCAAAAAAAATGATTTTTGATGCTTTGCAACACCTTAAGCATCATAAAAACATTTGCAAACGTTCCCCGGAAAAATATTCCAAGGAAAACATCTGCTGGCGTGGACGTAAAAATTGTTAATATATCGAGAGCCGACCCAATTAAGACGTCCAGACAAATTCAGCGCGAAATAAGGGAGCTGAAAAATGTCCAAGTGTCGTCACGCACCATATCCCCGCCGTTTAGTGGAAGCTAGTCTACATTTTTTTTTTTTTTTTTTTTTGGTAGAGCAGCAAGAAAAAAACAGCTTTTAACAAAAATACAGCGGAAACGACGGCTTGAGTTTGGCGACGTCACATTAGGCCTGTACAGAACGTGAGTCGAAGGCAGTGGTCTGGAGTAATGAGACCAAAATAAATAGACTTGGTCCGGACTTAAACCGTTTACGTCAGGCCGCCTATAAATGAAGAACTTAATCCTCGCTATGTTCCACGTGTTGTGAAGCATGGTGGAGGATCGATTATGGTCTGGGGGTTGTTTTTCTTGGAATGGTGTCGGGCCAATTCATAAGATCGATGGAATTTTAACAAAGGGGCAGTACGTGGACATCCTTAAAACCAATTTGGTGCCATTGGCTGAGGAAAATTTGCCTGTTGTCTGGAAATTCAAACAGGACAATGATCCTAAGCATACGGCCAAAGTTACGAAAAAATTCTTTGATGATAATTTCATGGATGTTTTGGATTGGCCATCGTCAAGCCCAGATCTCAACCCCATAGAGCATTTGTGGGGTGACGTAAAACGGGCATTGAATGGAAAAAATATCACAAATATGGCAAATCTCTTCACTGAATTAAAGGCTGCGTGGGAGTCAATTCCAGTGGAGCGATGTCGCAAGCTTATTTGACCCACGCGTAAGCGTTGCGACGATGTAATCAAGCAAAAGGGTTTTGCTACAAAATATTGAAAAAAGTAAGTATTTAACCACATTATTTCACCTGTTTTAACTGTCGTTTCTAATTAGTTGTCGCAACATTTTCTTTCTTTTTTTAGAGTTATTACAAGAACGAAGGCGAAACTACGCAACACGCCCACATATTGTTAAGATTTAAAGTTTATTTAAGTTAAATAATATAAGGAAAAATATGTATATTTCATTTTTATAGTAGATGCAGAATATTAATTTTTATTAATAAAATGTTTAAAATTTTCGTTTAAAAAAATATCGTTTCTAATTTGTTGTCAACAGCTGTATATAATGTAAATATACTCATTCGAATTTCGGAACCCAAATTTCCGGAAATCAAATTTGATCTACCTGTAGATTTTGCATACAAAAATTAAACCAAGTGTAGCTTCTTTATCGGTTTTCTCGATAATAACTTTTTGGCATATGGATCAAACCAATGATAAGCCGACGCATTGTTAAATCTGAAATACAATTTATAGTTTCTGAAATTTATATAATAAATTTTGAATACAATTGATAATTTCTGAAATACAATTAAAATGGTGTTTTTTATTAATACTACTCTTGTTTTAGGAGAGCTGTAGCCCAACGTTGCCCTTTGCCACCAATGAAAGTCCTAATAACTATGGGTGGTCAACATCAAGGTGTTTTTGGTCTACCCAAATGTCCATCCCTATCCTCAAAGACTTGTGAGTACTTACGACGTATATTAAATACGGCTGCTTATGAAGAATGGGCACAGTTGGAATTGGTACAAGCTACATATTGGCATAATCCCCTTAAAAGAAGAGCAATATAAGGCCCACAGTACTTTTTTGTCTGATATCAATAATGAGGTATTTGTTAATGGTTTATATGGAGAAAATTTAAATAAATTGGAAAAGTAAGTATTAAATTTAAACATCTACACCTGAATACAAAACAGAGACCCTAATAGTTATGAAATTTAATTTTAAAAAAAATCACAAAGTAGATTTATAAATTATAAACACTATTAATTTTTAAATCAGACTTGACTTAGATTAGATTAGATCAGAAGGCACTATGCACCGCGACCAATGTAGGTCTTTTGTGCTGCCTAAAGTTACCTACAGATTCAAGCTACCTATAAAGCCAATTATCCTATTAGCCAAAATGTTCGCGATGTCGGAAGGCGAAATGAAGCGATCACCTAGAAACCTAAGTCTCCTATCACAAAGCCTGGGACATGCGCAGAGAACATGCTCCGAGGTCTCAGACACCATCTCACAAAACCTACACATATCCGTGTCCGATTGACCCTTCTTGTGCAGATGGTATCTGAGATTACAGTGTCCAGTTAAGTACGACGCCAGGGTCCTCAAATCCCCTCTTTCAAGCGACAAGAGTCGCCTCGACCCCCTACTGGAAAAATAGATCAATCTTTTAGCCTGGCGCTGCCCAGGAGAGTTTTCCCAGTAACCAGAGAATTCAGACTCTCTCCATGCCCTGAGCCTTTCCCTAACATACCCCCGCAGGTATTCCACAGAATGGTTCAGGACCAATAAAGGGCCTTCGGGCCCCGCGGTTGGCAAGACAATCTGCCCTCTCGTTGCCCTCATGACCAGGAATCCACCCTAAGGTTAGAGAGTTCCCCTACCGAGCCTATTGAGAGTCTGATCAGACTTGACTAGTTTCTGTTTTGTTATGGACAAGCGTAATCAGTGATTTTTTTTTTTTTTTTTTTTTTTAAATTACAAACATAACAATACCAAGTCATGACCGTTTAGCGATCACACCCCAAGTATGGCCTCGAATGTGATGCAGCTAAATTGCAGTATTTCTTTATTATTAGGTTTACTGTTATTGTATATTATACTCAGAAGTGACCAACACTAACAAACACAAATACTATATTTTTAGATTTTTGTTTATTTGTCTAATCTCCTCCGTCTCAATTTCACAACGTTATCAGATTGACGTATGGTTTTTACCGTTCGGTGTAGACAACTTTGCGTTTATGTTGAGACAATCGCCACAAGGCAAATTTTATAATGTATTTTAGTACAGTGTTATTTTAACGTCATATAGACAGTCGCAATTAATTTTTGTTTTTGTTTTGAAATGGGCTCAAAAGACATTGTAAAAATTTTAAATTTTTGTGTGAAAGTGGTTCATCCAAAAGAGCCTTCCTTTTTGATTAGTGTTTCCAATTCGGTTAATCGATTAACCGATTCCTCGATTAATCATAGAGGTTAATGTTTTAAAATAATCATTCGACCCGATTAATCGGTTAAAATAGGTCAATTTTTTATATGGATTTTTTTCCCTTTATTTATAAGAAAAAGAAACACTTCTAAAATATTTTTAAATTCTTTTAAAATAGAGGGAAAACGATTCTTAAGCCTTTTGAAAACTTTTTTTAACAAATCAAAGCAAAAGATATATCGGTTTAATACAATAAGGTAGACAATTTTTGAATTTTAGTTTAATTCTTTTTAAAAAATTCAAATTTATGTAAATTGTATGCTAGTGTGTTTACATCATAAGGTAAAGGCATTGTTTTAAATATGGTTTTTTTTATATGATTTTCTATGTTTTTGTTTTGTTTGTATGAATTTTTGACATTTTATTTTTGAACAATTAAATAACATTTTTCTAATAAGTCTACGAGATATTGTTTTGCCATGGTTTAGATGAGAGTCTTAACCCTGCAGTACTATCGTCTGGGTGGAATCCACCCATAGGCTGAATTTTTGTTTTTTTTACATTAACAAAATATTATTTAAAATAAATGAATTGCCAAACTCATAAAATTAAATATTTTTTTTCTGTACTTTAAAGTTCATTATTGAAAAAAAAAATATTATTTGCATAATTGAATTTAACGATAGTTATGGCGGTAAGTTGAAAAACGATAGTACTGCAGGGTTAAGCAACTTTTGCAGAGTTTTTCTATTAAAAACTTTAAATTTTTTGACATTCCATTTTGTAGAAAACTCTGGTAAAGTAGCTGCAAAAAATCAGGGTATTATACACGCTTTAACATTTTGGTCTCCCAAATTAGTTTTTGACGTGAAGTTTGCTAATTTTTTAGTTTAGAAGAAAAACATTGTTTTTATTTAATACTTTCCTATCTACTTGCTTTTACTCTACTTGAAGGAGATTGCAAATTTGTTTAAAATCAAGTCTCTCAACTCTCAATTTATGTGTTGAAACTGTAGGAAATCTACTTCGACTAAAAACAAAAATTTTGTAAATTTTCTTTTTTAAATAAACATCATAATTGTAAAACATGTTCAACTAGAACCAATCTTAAGGAAACCGAAGGAATACGACTTCCGAAAATAGTTTAAAGAGTACTTCTTCTACTTTGGATAACAAACATCGGTGTAATAGTTCAAACAAAAATCATCGGTGGTAAACACATTACATTAGAACTAGAAAAAAAGTTGTTCTAAATACAAGGCTTTCTTTTAAACTCTCACATTTTAAAATGGTAACACATTTTAAGCCATTTTTAAACCCTTGTGTAAAAATTAATATTCGTTATTGAATACAGTTTTAATTCTAAAATTTGTGTTTTAACTAAAATGTATTTGAAATGCTGTTTAATATATTTATGAATGATCTTAAATGTCTCCTAAATAAATCTGTAGGTTTCGTTGAATGCTTTTAATCATAATATCCGTATTCACTTCAAATTCTCTTGTCCCTGGTTATTTGGGTCGGTTAATTGACAAAAAGTCGCCTTTAGTCGATTAATCGTTTAATACAAAATAAATGTATTTATTTGGTACTTTATCAATAATAACACTTCCAAACTGTTTTTTTAAGTATATACATAAATGGCTTTTGTTTATTAGGATTAAAAGCGTTCAACGAAACCTACAGGTTTTATTTAGGAGGAAATTTAAATCATTCATAAATATTAGGGTCGTCCTTATATTGCACTTGTTGATTTATGCTGCCCCAACCCCCAAAAACGTGAATGAAACGATATCTAAAAAGTAAATTCTGAAAATTTGAGCAAAATCGATTAACCCTACAATGCTGCTCAAGTTGGTCAAAGTTGGGCTCCTGGGCCAAAATGGCCAAAATTGGAAAAAAAATTTATAATTTAAAATTTAATGAATATATCAA